>MU182533.1:156206-171299 GCA_016904865.1 Pissodes strobi | reverse complement strand
TGAAAAGTTTGAAATAACTAGTAAGGTAAGATATTATTAATTTGAGTAGCAACCATTGTGCAGTCAATCTATGCTAATATGTGTCAGAGGTGTACTCCTAACTTGTGACTATGCACCTAAAATAAACTTTTAATTGACATGTTCAATTTTAGCATATACTGGACTCGATTACATCAAGATGAGAATACCGTCTTGGACATTACCGAAGAAATGACACCAACATGTTTCACAAAGCAATGAGATCCAGTTCAAATGTAATCAAATTAATAAATTATGAATCATTCATAGAACTGTGTATTATTTAACCTTCACTAAAATTATAAGAAATTAAATAGCATTATTCTAAATATAGAGGTGAGTAATCACATGCTATAAACGGTTTCCGAGTAAAAAAATTAAGTTAATTTACCAATTGCCATGGTGCAAAATATTCTTTGCCCTTTTTGCCTCCGCCCAAATTTTTACTCCGCCCAAATTGTTCCGCCCTTTTGACGATGTCCCATTGTACTTGATACATCGAAAAAATATCGATATCTAACTTTTATTCCAACATTTTCATCGCATGCGGATATATATTAAAAAATATAGTTTTTTGTATCTTTAATTCAAGATGGCGGCTCGAGCGGTCCCTCCCCAAGGTCGAAAACTTGGATTTTTCATCAAGACCTAAACCTTAACAGTATATTAAAAAATTACGACTACACCACCTTTTGTAAGATGCCTCTAATGGCACCCACTGCGTGGACTATTGGTCGATGATCGTACGTATCTATGGTGAATCCATTGTAAATTTACGATGACAGCGAAAATTTATAGATAACGTCAAAGAAAAGTCAAAATATATTATTAAAAATGTTTCGTTTCGGATTTAAAAAAGAATAAAGATGTATTTTTAAAACCATGTCCTTATTCGGGAAATACTTTTCCGAATTATACTCGTGCATCAAAATAACCAGATAATTTTGCATAATTATGCATTTTGGGATCGGGCTCTTTCTCCAAAATATGAAAATAAACTCATGCAGTTTTTAGACAAAATTTAGGCAAAATTATCGGTAATTTTGATGCACTTGTACAATTACTTCCGAATATTCCCCTCATGTATAAAACATCCCATTAGAGGAGTGCAATTCTCGGAAATGCGACAATTGCACTATAGAAAACCGAAAGAGCCCGGCGATAATTGCATCGTACGTATCTATGGTAATTCCATTGTAAACTTACGATGACAGCGACAATTTATAAATAACGTCAAAGTCAAGTGAATATATATTATGACAAATGTCTCGTTTCGGATTCAAAAAATCGTATTTTTGCGTCTCTTTATTTTGTTTACAGTTACATGTCCGTTTTTTTTTATAAAAAAAAGAATACAAGTGTATTTTCTAAACCATGTTTATCTAAATCGGGGAAATATTCCCCCGAATTACACTCGTTCATCAAAATAACCAGATAATTTTGCATTCGAGCGTGTTTTCTTAGAAAAACTGCATTCGGTCATTCTCATATTTTGAAAAAATATTAAACGAACTCGTGCAGTTTTTAGACAACACGCTGTCATGCAAAATTATCGGTAATTTTGATGCACTTGTGCAATTACTTGCGATAATTGTACTGTAGAAAACAAAAGAGCCCGGCGATAATTGCATCGTATGCATCTATGGCAATTCCATTGTAAACTTTCGATGACAGCGACAATTTATAAATACCGTCAAAGTAAAGTCAAAATATATTTTTAAAACGTGTCGTTTCGGATTTAAAAAATGGTATTTTTGCGTCTCTATATTTTGTTTACAGTTACATGTACGTTTTTTAATTAGGAAAATATTCCTCCGAATTACGCTCGTGCGTCAAAACAACCAGATAATTTTGCATTAGAGATATTTTGGAAAAAAATAAAATTGAAATTGAAGTCATATGCAGTTTTTAGACAACACGGTGTCATGCAAAATTATCGGTAATTTTGATGCACTTGTGCAATTACTTCCCATAATTGCACTCCTCTTATAAGAAGTTTTATGTATGAGGGAAATATTCAAAATAATAATATCTAAATATATTTTTTAAATTTTACTTTGCAGAAGCGCTGATTTTCAGTGAATAATCACACTAGCGTACCGTTATTCAAACTTGACTAAGTAAAAACTTAGCCTTTGTATACCTATCCTGGGCAGTTATCATTGACAGAAGGCTAAACGCACACATTTTACAGCGAGCCAATAAATACTTCTCTTAATGATTTTGCATCAAAATTAAAACGTCGCTTACCTCCAATACCTTGGATCGAATGAAAGGGCTGATGCTGTTCACATGATGATAAAACAAAATTCAGATAAGTATATAGACTAGAAATGGAGCAACATTAGGTATGGCTGTAAATGATCAAGTGTTAGAGAGAAAATAACTAAAAGGAGAGGCGACAGCCTGTCAATCGATTTTGTATGCGCATGTCCAAGCACAAAGGGTATAATTGTCAAAATCAAAACACCATCAGCCGATTTCAGGTGATGTTATTGTCATTAGCTTAAAATATTGTACAGATTTTCTTTATTCCATCTGGCCAAGCGTTGCAAATAAATTTTCAGAAATGTTATACATTTGTCTAAAAATCAGATGAATCCTGATCACATGTTCCTAAATCACCCTCGCTGTTCCATTTTATACATTTGTCTATAAATCAGATGAATCTGAATTTTACTAACCCGGCCTAAACGCGTCACAGCGCGTGTCCTGCGATAAACGATTGATGAAGCAGACGTATCCAAGCGTATCGCCACCTCATACAGCTTAGAAAAAGATAAGTTTTATGGAGGCATGTCTAGAAGAAAAATAGAACTGTGCTTAAAAATCGGCAAAAGTACGCTGTTATCGGACAGATTATTCTTTTAGTTATGAAGCCTGTTGCAAGTAGAAGTTCGAGTGAAAGTGAAAATAGAGTAATGTGTAACAAATAACAAATTGGTAAAAAGTGGAATTTATGAAATTGTACGCATGGATTGTAACCAAAAATATGTTGGGCAAACTGGAAGATCTATACGAGATTCAACACACAGCAACACATATCTCATTTAAAGTATGGTAAAACAGAAAAATCAAATGTTGCCGAGCATGCTTTTGACAATAAGCATAGAATAATAATCAAAAATTTAAAATTAATTCATAATATAACTGACAGGAGATTATTAGAAGCATGCGAAAGTATACAAATTATCCATTGTATTGGTAAATGGAGCTTGACGAGTAGGATTACAAGATTGGTTCTTTTTGGTTCCGCTTAATTAAGCAAATAGTTACTATAAAATAGAGTTAGGTAGATTTTAAGTTTAGCTTTTATAATCTCTTGATGATGCTAACGTGGTTAGCGAAACGTGCGTCGAGTGCAAAAATTCTGTTTCGGTTTCGGTATTGTGGCTAAATCACTGTTTTAGTGTTAAATTATTGTAAAAACAAACGAAACAAAAGTAGTATATATTTATGTGGTATATTTTGGAAAACTGATGTGAGAAGTCATTCTTTACATTAAATTGTGTTAGGGATGGATGGGTGTTACTTTTAGTTTCTCACAACAGACTAGTCGCATATTGTAAGATCGGGGAGGGACGAATCGAACGCAAATGCTTTTTTTTGTTTTTACAACCATCCCTAACGTTATAAATTGTAAACACGAACAAACTTGAATATTTTGGTAAACTAAACTTACGTAATCTGCTAAAAGTCATTCTTTACATTACATTGTGTTACGGGTAGCTGACGGTCACTTTTACGTTCTCGCGACACCAGAAGATTCTTCTGATGATACAGTCTCTAAAGTTGCAATGTCAGATAGTCGATATGAAATTATGCCTTCTACTTCATCGTTCTTCTTAAACGTAAATGTCGTGAATGAACTATATTTATCTTTTAAGAATTACGATTTTACCGATAAACAAGTATTCCGATCTCTTGAAAAATTCGATATTGCAAATGTAAAGTTTCAGGGATGTGCGCCGGTAAAATGAAGCACGTTTTCTCAATTTAAATATATAAACTTCCGACATTTTTTCTTTTAAGAAACCTTTTTGGCTTAAGCGTCAATACGGCTGAAGATTTTGACAAGCGTCTTCAGACAGCGGTCTGTTTTGAACTTTTCTGGTGACCTTCGGCGACCTTGTCCGAATGTCGGCAATAATTAAGTTATTTCGCATCACAGAATCAGAATCATTTATTTGTAACTTTCAAGTGGTATATAGTACAGGCTATTATCTTATTACTAAAATGTTTATAACATTATCTATATATATAAAAATGAATCCCTATTTCCCTTGGTCACGCCATGACTTGAGAACGACTTTACGGATTTCGTTCATCTTTTTTTTATAAGTTTTCTAATACTCTGTAGAAGGTTCTTACGGAAAGAAAAATTAAGAAAATTGCGCAGAAAATTGGATAATATCAGAAGAAATAAAAATTGACAGATGTCTGCAACATTGACACTCATAGCATTTGACAGTTTGCGCGACGTAAATGTCGTTTAACATATGCATCGGTCAGTATCTATTAATCAAAAAATTCATTTATTCATTTCTTAGTGCATACTGCACAGTCGATTCGATCTGAACGTTTATCCAGTTTTCAGTTTGTTCAGTGAGTTTTTTGAGAAGTGTTTGTTTATCACTAAACAAATACGAACATTGTTTTCTATAATTTTATCTACATGCTTCCTATCAACACCGCTTGATTTCTGTATCAATTATAAAGATCCTATTGCCGAAGATATATTGCATCAGATGCGTCTTAGAACATCAAATGCAGATTTGCAAATGAACGAAGAAATTCACAATGAAGCATAAATTATAACTGAGGACATGTGCTTGATGCTTACCAACAAAAGATTAATACTATTAGGAATGACAACGCCCAACCGCCCAATGCACGACGAATTGAATCAAGAGTTGAGACGCGAAACCCAATACGATTCCGAGGCATTGAGAGAAACCGTTCAAAGAAACGTTCCCCTTTTAAATCAGGACCAAAAATATGCCTACGATACGCTCATGAAAGTAGTGAACTATGGAACTGGCGAATTTTTTTTCTTAGATGCTCCCGGTAGAACTGGAAAAACGTTTTTAATATCATTGATATTGGCAACGATTCGATCGCAAAATGGAATTGCACTCGCACTTGCTTCTCAGGTATTGCTGCTACGTTGTTGGAAGGCGGTCGAACAGCTCATTCAGCACTTAAGTTGCCGTTGAACATGTAAACTAATGAAACTCCAACTTGCAACATTTCGAGGACTTCTGCGATGGCCAAAGTGTTGCAGCAAAGCGAATTGATCGTTTGGGATCAATGCACGATGGCACACAAAAAATATTTAGAGGCATTAGATCGCACGATGCAAGATTTAAAAAACAACCAAAAGCAGTTTGGTGGTGCGATGATTCTATTGGCAGGTGATTTTCGACAAACATTGCCAGTGATTCCACGACCAACGCCAGCAGACGAACTTAATGCATGTATGAAGTCGTCAATTTTGTGGAAATGCGTCAAAATACTTAAATTAAATATGAACATGCGAGTCGAATTGCAGAACGACCGATCTGGAGAAGTTTTTTTCCAAACAATTGCTCGACATTGGTAATGGCAAAATTTCCGTTAACACATCGCCTGAATACAATATATTCCCTGCAAATTTTTGTCACTTTACTGAATCAAAGACCGAACTCATCGAGATGGTGTTCCCAAATATTGCTCAAAATTACAAAAATCATGTTTGGTTGAGCGAACGTGTTATATTGGCTGCAAAAACTTTGATGTCAACGAAATAAATTTTCAGATTCAAAATAAGATAGCTGACGAATTGATGACATACAAATCGGTTGATCCCGTTACTAACCAAGATGATGTTGTCAACTATCCAACGGAATTTTTAAATTCGCTGGAATTGCTCGGATTACCACCTCATAATTTGCAGTTAAAAGTTGGATCGGTAATCATTATATTGGCGAACATAAACGTCATCGAAGCCATAATTGAAAGGGAAGTACAAAGGCGAAGATGTTTTGATTCCATGCATCCCTATGATTCCGAACGACATGCCTATAAACGGCTACAATGTCCAGTGCTGCTTGCATTCCAGTGCGGCTTGCATTTACAAAGTAGATAAATAAATCGCAAGGGCAGTCGTTAAGTGTTTGTGGCATCAATCTTAAAAATCCATGTTCCCGTGTCGGAGAACTAACAATGTTGTGTATTAAAAAGCATTATAAGAAACTATGTTTTTGAAATCATTTTTTTGGTATTATTTATTCCAGTTCAAATTGAATATTCATAGCTAAGACAGGACAACGTCTGTCGGGTCAGCTAGTGTATATATAAAGTTCGCACTATTTCCTTACGACCATAGTCGAAACAGAACGCGATACAGCACCTCATGGGTTGGCTGGGTGTAAGCCATTATTTTTAAGATGAATCGCACTGTCGTACTGTTGGCATTTCTTTCATTTACTCCAGCACGCCCCTTATATAAAGTTACGACTTTCTGAATTGTTTACAACGTAGGCAAGAAAGCGAAATTATTTAAGGCTTAGTTATATGTATATGATATTTACAGAGGAAAAATATATATGATGGTTTCGGCTTTTACTTGGTGGAAATTAATTTTGCAGTGTAAAATAGACACAAATGACTTAATTTCCACAAATTTTATTTTTAACACTTGACATATGTTTCGCTAAAACATTAGCTCCATCAAGTAGGGACTTAAACTAATCCTGTGTTGTTACAAACAGAACCCATAAAAGTGTACCGGCATACAAATAAACTGAATCAGGTAAAAAGATTTAATAGTGGTGAAACACAGAGATCCAGTTGGTCATTTAAAAGTAGGTCAGTATTTTTTAATTTGTTAATTTCTAGGGTTTTTAGTAAATTCAATTTTATTCCTTTACCTGTAATATGTAAAACATGGAGTTTGTCATTGAAAGTGTGAATTTCTTGGATTAAATGGTTTGCATAGTCGAGTTTGAATTATTTTTAAGGTAACTTCTTTTATGCTCAGACAATATTTTATTAAAATTTCTACTTGTTTGACTAATATAAACTTTGGGGCATGTTCCACAAGTAATTTTATAAAAACCTGAATTTTTTTGTATATCTATTTTATCTTTGTCGTTCTAATATATTTTGATAAGAAATTTCCTGATTTGAAAGCTACATTTAAATTATTATTTTTCAAGAAATTTGCTAGTTTAATAGTTGGTAACCCGAAATATGATAATGAACCGTGGTATATTTTATCTATTTGACGGGGGTAAACTAAATTGTGTTTTTACATTGTTTATTAAAAGTCATGTTATCTATCATATTAGTCGTACAACCTTTATTAAGTGCAATTTGTTTAATTCTATTCACTTCAATATTATAATTATCTTTCGAAAGTGGAATATTTAGTAATCTATGTACTATGCTATGATAGGCAGCTGTTTTATGTGAATAGGGGTGAAGAGATGTTTTGTGAATTGTAATATCGGTATGAGATGGTTTACGGTAAATTGCAAAATCATGTTTATTATCAATAAGTGTGATAGTTAAATCTAAGAAATTAATAGAATCGTTTAATTCTTTCTCTAAAATAAATTTAATCTTTGGATGTATTGAGTTAAGAGTAAGAGATAATTTAATGTAGAGTCTAATTGTCTGTCTGAGCCTGTAAAAGAAACCAAAATGTCGTTGACATATTTAAACCAATAAAAGAACTTATTTGAAAAATTACTACTATGAATAATAGTTTCTATATCCATGAAAATTTCCCCTAAAAGTGAAGTTAGTGGACTGCCCATTATTAAACCTTCCAAGGTATTAAATATAATATTATTAAATTGAAAATAATTTTGTTCTATGCATATAGATAACAAATTAATTATATCGAGTCTAAATATTAACATTATTTTTAATTAAAAGTTTTTCAACTAAACCTATGGTTTCCGAAGAAGGAATACTCGGGAACAAATTTGAAACATCAAAGGAAACAAGTTTAGCTGATGACGGTAAATTAATGTCTTTGAGTTTCTCTTAACTAAATCATAAGAATTTTTAATGCTATACTTAGGTGTAAAATTACAATACTGTATGATTATATCAATTAAATATTTTGACAGTCTGACTGATGGGGCAGCAACCAACAAGACTACGGGTCTGATAGGTTAATTTTCTCTATATAGTTTAATTAATGAATATAATCGTGGAACTTGTGGGTTCATGTTCAAAAACTTAAATCTTTCAGATGGAGTAATAATACTTTGATGATTATTTAGTGCTGTTTTAATAATATTATTAAATTTTTCGTGGGATCTTTATTTAATATTGTGTATTTAGGTGAGTCCAAATATTCCAGTGTTTTTGACTGATAATCAATAGTATCCATTGCCGTTACTGTATTACCTTTATCGGCTTTAGTGAAAGTAATATTATTTTCTAAAGTTTTGGATTTAATAGATTTTAAAATTTGAGAAGGGCAATTATTATAATTAGATGAATTAAATTCTGATCTTAAAATTTCCGCAGCTTGGTATTTTATATTATTAGAGTTATTTGACTTGTGGCGTATTACTATTTCAGTTTCAACATCCAGAGTATCAAAATCTTTAGTACAATGTGGGTTACTAATGTTGTAGTTAAAACCTTTAGATAATAAAGAAATTTCCTTATCCGTAAACTGACTATTAGACAAATTTTCAAATCTATTATAAAATGTGAAATTACCCAAAGTATCATTGTTATCTACATTATGAGATTTTTTTATTAATAATTAGTTTATCAAGTTTAGCTCTTTGAATTCTATATTTTTTATCTTTAATTAACTCAATCTGTTCTCTAATATTACTATCTAAACTATCAAATTCAATCGAATGTAATCGATATGAAAGTTCGGAATGGATTACCTTAATGTATATGTAGGTATAGGATATCTCTTTTTCTGTATTGGGTTTTCATGTCTTCAGTCAGCCACTTGATCTTTCCTTTTTCAATGCCTCTTGTTACCTTTTTACCTGATTCAGTTTATTTGTATGCCGGTACACTTTTATTTAATTTAATTTACTTTAGAAAAATAATTAAACGATTCTATTAATTTGTTAGATTTAACTATCACACGTATTGATAATAAACATGATTTTGCAATTTACCATAAAGCATCTCATACCGATATTACAATTCACAAAACACCTCTTCACCCCTATTCACATAAAACAGCGGCCTATCATAGCATGGTACATAGATTACTAAATATTCCACTTTCCAAAGATAATTATAATACTGAAGTGAAGAGAATTAAACAAATTGCACTTAATAATGGTTATACGACTAATATGATAGATAACATGATTTTTAATAAACCATGTAAAAACACGTTAAATTTAGTTTACCCCAGTCAAATAGATGAAATACACCATGGATCATTATCATATTTTGGGTTACCAACTATTAAACTAGCAAACTTCTTGAAAAATAATAATTTAAATGTAGCTTTCAAAACAGGAAATTCCTTATCAAAACATATTAAAAACAACAAAGATAAAATAGATACATATACAAAAAAATTCAGTTGTTTATAAAATTACTTGTGGAACATGCCTCAAAGTTTATATTGGTCAAACAGGTAATCCTTTTTACCTGATTCAGTTTATTTGTATGTCGGTACACTTTTATGGGTTCTGTTTGTAACAACACAGGATTAGTTTAAGTCCGTACTTCTGATGAAGCTAATGTTTTAGCGAAACATATGTCAAGTGTTAAAAATAAAATTTGTGGAAATTAAGTCATTTGTGTCTATTTTACATTGAGGAAAAATATATTTACAAAAAACCTCTTTAAGTTTTCTTTAGCGTAAAATTGGTTGAATATATATATTTACATTCTGTGTGCTGGTTTTTATTTACATAGTTGTTCGAAAAGATAAGAATTAAGCAAAGTTTGATGAATAAGTCCTAAAAAACAACAGAAAAACTACTGTTTTTGAGGAACTTTGGAAATTTATTTTATTGTTAAGGTGGAATATGTTGTTCATAGAAGAGAGATAGTTTTCTATATAGAGGACCGTGTTTGATATGGAAATTGGGGTCAAACCTTGCGTTGGCGATTGTATTTGTTTGAGTTGAATTGTGAATCCGGTATCTGTAAAAAGTATTGGATATCTTGTCAATATAGTCGCTCACCGTTTCGATTTGCGCCATATCATGCAGTTCTTTTATCTTGCTTGGTACATCTAGAGGCCGAGAAAACGCCTCGTAAAAACGATTTTGGAGGATTTGGACTTTCCTTTTTAAATAGTTTACAGCAGAGCACCATACGGGGGCACCATATAGCATTACAATGGCTTTGTAAATACTTAACTTGTTAGCCGGACTGAGGAAAGATCTTGGCATCATAAGTGTATAAGTTTTTGGCTAACATAGAACGTTGTGCGGATAACTCGTGCTATGTGTTTGCCAAATCTCATCCCCTTATCCAGGGTTATTCCTAAGTATTTGACACTTGATTTTGGGTTAATAATATGGTTTTGTACTGTTAGTGGTGTTATGATCCTGTTGTTTGTTCGCTTCCTGGTAAATATTGCCAGTTCAGTCTTAGCCGCGTTAATGTTTATTTTCCATTTGTTATAATATGGAAGGAAGACATTTAGCTAATGTATTTTGTGACCTGGGCATAGTAAGATTTGGCTATAATTGTCATATCATCTGCATATAATGAAATAGAAGTATTAGGAAATCTAGGTATATCCGAGATGTATAAATTATAAAGTTGCGGCGAGAAAACTGTCCCCTGTGGGACAACGGCTAGTTTTAACACAGAAGGTTCTGTCCGACAGGTACGAGGCAACGATGGAGGTAAGGTACATTGGCAAGTTGAATCAGCAAATAGCTTGTACACAAGTCCATTATGCCGCCCCCTGTCGAACGCCCTCTCAATATCAAGGAGTAACATTGCCGAGTTTTGTTAAAGCCGACGCATCACAAACACACTATCTAACCACTGAGCTATTAGTCCGTTGAAAGCAATTCAGTGTACCGCGAAGACATGGGTAATTCCGCCGATTAGGCCAACGTCGTGGAACCCAACAGAAAAGTTCAAAACAGATCGCTGTCGGAGGACGCGACTAAGATTTTGTGATTAAATTAAACGTTTGTGATCTCAACGCGCTATTGCCAAAACTGTGGAGTTTCCGTATTACTTCTGACAGCTAACATGCAGTATGAAGGATAATAATAATTATTATCTATTTAGGTTTAGATATGACTTTTATACCACTATGTTTTTTGTATTATAAATCACTTGCACTTATATTAACTAGGTGTTTCAAAACCGTTATTTGATAATAAGTGATCCGTTTTAATAATTTAAGGATTGTTGTTGCAATAAATATATGCCTAGTTAAATACGTTACAACCTACATAAAGTATGTATTTATCAATTCTAAATACCTATTTATTTTTAATAAGAATTTGTTGTTAATTAATTAATTAATATTAAATATATTTCGTTTTGTCATTGATGAAATATTCATAACGACTGATCTGATGTAGGCTGGAACTACCTACAATAAAAGTGTTTAAGATTTTCGTCTAGTTAAGAATTTATTTAGTTTTATATTAGGAGATAATTACACCTTTTTAAATATTTTTCTAAATGTGCTGTATTACTGATAATAATAACTATTTTGCATTTAGGTTCTGATATGACCTTTATTCCACTATTTTTTAATATTATGAATCAATAAAACTTTTATGAACTTTCAACACAATGAGTTTTTCCAGATCACAAATTTAATAAGCGTTGCATTTTGCTTCGGCTTTTCAATATCTCCCCCGGTTGCATCTTTGTAAAGGGCTCTGAATTTTTAACAGTGAGTAATTCGTATTCATTTAAATCGAAAGTTTGTAGTTATTCTGAGGAAGTGATATAAATGTTTTTATAGAGTTTAGATATACACATCTTTGATCCTTACATTTATTATTTATTTTATTGCATTATTAAGCTATTGTAAATTGTCATTTTAGGTCGCTATAAATGGCAAATAAATACGTAAATATATTAAACGCACCTTTATATTCCCATCAGCTGAGCCAGTCGCGAAATAGTCTTCGTGAGGATCAATTGCAATGCATTTAACGGCACTTTCATGAGCGTTGAATTTATGTCGTATAGCTTTCGACCTAACATCAATCAGGCAGACATCACCTTTCTTACCGGCTGATATTAAAACCTACAAAATGAAATTAGTGCATATTTTTAAAATCTAAATTGGCAATTGACGTCAAAAACCACTAGTCAACTGATATTTTCAATTTATGTTACACTTCTACTATTTTAATTTCATTCATTTCACAATTCAATTTTACAAAATTAAACAATAATCTCCTACGAGATGTATTTACTTAATAAGCAAACTGAGTATTGTTAATTTTGACAAACGAATGAACTATGCAGTATGAATTAAAGTTACAGTCAGTTAAAAGTAGATAAAATAATAATTGAAAGGTTCATAGGTTGTTTATGATGTAGACCTCATAAATGAGGCATTATTTCAGATGTCGTTCATTGCTTATTTTTTTGAAGTCATTATTCTCCATTATTTACTTAGCAGACTTACGAAAAAGATGTTATTAAGGGTCCAACTTAAAGCAGAGCACTTTTATATAAATGCCGCAATTTACGCGAAGCACCATCTCATTGAAAGTGTATTCGCGATACCTGTTCCTTTGTAAAGTTTTGGAGAGTGTTTTGATTATAAATTACTTGACTAGTGGACTGTATAACACATATATTCTTACTTTAATTCTTAGAGTAATTACAACCAAGCCGTCAATATAACATTCTTAAAGTGACTAACTTACACTCACTAAATGCATTAATGCCATATTTAGTGCGCATTGAAGAGCATAATCCTGCGAAAAGTATTTTCTATATCGTAGTGGTATATTAGCACAGCACCGTGTATTAGATAATCAATATTCCATATTATGTTTCGATTAAACTAAAAACTTACTTGATGTTGGGGTGCGAAAACCAAACTGCTCGCTCCCTGATCGTGACATGTAAATGCCATGACTAATGCTTTATTGTGAGGTAATATGGAATCCCATATACACACGTTCTTGTTTTCCGAACTATGTCCAGCTAGAAAAAAATTATACATATGATCACACTATAACTAAACTACAATAATTGGTTCTACACAATGCTTTCGACTTCCTGAAAACTATCAGAAACTTCTAGGAAAGTTTTCATGAAAATAACTTGTTTAATTGCTTATAATTATTGTTTTTTCCCGAGAAACATTGACAATTATATAAAATATTTTAATTCATGGGTTTCCTTCATGGCTACATTAAAATAAGACAAATGATGATATGTCATCATATTATTGAAATCTCCATTGACGCAGAATTTAATTTCACGATACTGGAAACGAATAATTTCGGGACCCATATTCAAATGAAACTTTGTTATATAATTTCTGTACTGTTACATCGTTGAAGTTGGGACATAAATAATAAATTTAGGAAGTCGTCGACAAGACGCACAGCTCTCTTCTGAATGGAATCCAGCAGCTTTAGGGTGTGCTTTGGTGCGGCACCCCAGATGTGTGTGCAATATTTTAAGCACGGTCTTATTTGCGCTTTGTAGAGCAAGAGCAACTGTTGCGGTGTATACAGTTTTAGCGCGAAATAGCGCAGCAAGTTTCTGGAAGGCTGATTTTGCGATGTTAGCAACGCGGTCACGCGAGGACATATTGCTGTTGAACGAGACACCCAGCAGTCCGATTGTCGAGGATGAAGGAATGGTCGATCTTGCCATAATGATGTCAGTGCCCGCCGTATTGGCCCTCTGGGTAAACGTAGCTGCGTGGGTCTTTGCTGCATTGAACTGGACAAAATTTCTGTCGCCTCAAGTTTGCACCTCCCCAGGTCTTGATTAATTGCTGTAATATGCTCCTGTCTGCGGTGATAAGTCTCAGTCGCTGGTAAAGTTTTTTTTCTTCAAACGTCAGTTAATCCGTCATTTCTCGACTGTGTAGGCGGCCGTGAAGTTTCGTTTTTCCTCCGCCGGAGCTTTACTTGTCACTTTTCCGCCGGCGGAGGTAAAAGTGTTGTCATAGCAACATAGATACAATACAAACAGACAACAAAATAAGCGTCAACAACTTAAGATTTATTAAACTAAAATTTGTATTTATCATTCAATTTGTGACTGCATTTCTAAAAATCACTAATTTAGGAACAAATTGGTTGGTTATTATTTAATCGAACTTACTCAATAACTGCTTATCAATACGGAATTAAAACGCGATCGGAGACGCAATCTTTAAAAAATAATTATTGTTGACAGTGTCCACTGACAGCTTTATGTTACATTACTATAGCAACAACCTGTGTCTATTCACCGACACCGGTCTAAGCCGCCTTGCGAACCCACTTATCTTTAATACTAATTAGATATTATTACTATTAAAAAGAGATGTTTTTGCATTAATTTGTCGACATTTGAAGAAAAAACAGCATATTTTATTTGGAGGAAAAGTTACTTTTCATGGCTTGCTCTCTATTACCAGCCTCACTCCGTTCGGCTGTTAAACACGAGCGCGCCATGAAAAGTATCACTTTTCCTCCATATAAAATAATATACTATTCTGATCTAAATTGAGAGACAAGGGTACTGTCATCTGCAAAACTGTAAACAGGGATATTCGTTTCCGTCAGCAGGTCATTAATATAGATGAGGAATAGAGTTGGTGAAAGTATTGCGCCCTGAGGCACGCCCCCGTTAATGCCTGTCTTAGATGTGTCCATCAACTGCAACGTGCAGAGATCGGTTCTTAAGGAAACTGGCAAGCCAACTGCAGAGAGCAAATAGATTCATTAGAAAAGTTCGAGTATAAATTATATTATTTGTGAAATCTGATAATTGTTTTGAAATGAAATCAGATGTAACTTTTATTTATTTTATTATTGCAAATATTTTTAATACATTTCTAAAGTATTCTTATTTTTGTTCAATTTGCGATGTGTGAAATCTTACTTGTGTTTTTTAATATGTAATATTCATCGATGTTTG
>MU182533.1:134703-146206 GCA_016904865.1 Pissodes strobi | reverse complement strand
TTACTCCATGCTTTTTAATAAATATTAAATATATTCTTCACAAATGGGAAAGACAGGAAAAATCCCTCTTTCAGTAGAATTACCCGACTGCAAACTAAGTAAACAGTTCAATATTAACAAACCTAAGTAAAATATATTAAGCACAACATATTAATGTTTGTAAATGTTTGTCATTTCCATGTAGTTTGATCGTCGTAAAATGTCTCGTCATCTTTGGATCATTTTCTGTTCTTGATTTAGGGATAATAAAGATTTGTAAGTTTGTTTCTATTTCGTAATTAAAGATGTTCTATAGCATTTTAATGCTAAGCGAAATTTGACTAATCGATAGTTGTTTATTTTAAATAAATTAGGTACAGCTAATTAATGTAGGAGAATAAAATTTTGATATGGTTATAACAGAACATCCGTCTAGTTATAAAGATTTATGGGATGAAAATTCTTGTAATAGATCATCCGTCTAATTACATTTTGTTTATGATTGGAATACATGAATTATAAATAGCTCATCCGTCTAATTACAAATTGATTGTGGTGTGGTGATATGGTGAAATTGAATCGAAAGGAATTAGTCTTCTTCACAGACATAGTCTTGTAAGTAGGAAGGAGGTTTTCGTTGTCGAAGAGGATAATGCCTTAATTGATTGTTGTCATCATTTGAGGTTGATAGAGAGGTTGGTTCAGCTGTAGACAGAGTTTCTTCACAGTCAAGGGATACAAGGAAGTTTTCAATTTCCCTGTCCTAGTGAAATAATTCTAAATTATGGCTCTGACTATTTACTTTTTTCATATTTTCGTTGGACAGTATAGTGCTTTGTACAGTGTTGGGCTAAAATATGGAACAAATTCATTTAAAAATCAGGTATTAATTTTTTGAAAAAACGCTCGGACACGTCGATTATAATTTTTTCTTCCGGATTTTTTGCCTCAAAAAGAAATTATACAGGGTGTGTCAAAAAGTAGATGTAGCAAATTTTTTTTGTATTTAAAAAAAAAAAAACCTATTTTTTTCAGTCGATTTTTGAATTCTACGTCAAATTCTGCGCATAATTTATGTAGCATAACCTATCCTTATCTCTAACGGTTTTAGAGAAAAATTACATTATAAAACGAAAATTGTTTTATTAAGTGTTGAAAATGCCAACCATTAACTTCTTGACAATATGCTAATCTACTTAAAAACCCTTCTAAAACATTATTTATAGTATTTAATTTGCCTAATTTCATACCTAAATTTAAATTTTAAGTCTTCCAAATTTTGTAGTTTATCCTTATACACTTTTGATTTGAAATAACCCCAAAGAAAAAAATCCATTGATGTAAGATCGGGAGATCTTGCAAGCCATTCTATGGCCTCTTGGTCTCTTCTACCTATCCATCGTTCGGGAAATACAGTATTCAAATACTCTCGTACTTGTCGAGCAAAATGAGGCGGAGCACCATCCTGCTGAAACCAAACAGACGCTTCTGGTAGATTAGGCTGATTTGGATTTGGAAAATCCGCTGCTAGGGTGGGAATTAATTCATTTTGAAGAAATTGTAAATACCGGTCTCCTGTAAGATTTCCATCAAAGAGAAAAACGACCAATAATTCTATCATTTAATATCCATGCCCAAATATTAACTTTTTGTTGGTTTTGCGAGTGCTGTTCTCTCATCCAACGGGGATTATTTGTACTCCAATACCGAAAATGTTGTCTGTTTACCGAACCATTCAAACAAAACGTGGCTTCATCGCTAAAAAGTATGTTGCGATGGAAAAATAAATTTAAGTTGCAAATTTCCATCATAGTTTCACAAAACTGTAGTCGGCGGTCCTGATCATCTTCGTGCAGCAACCTAATTTTGTACGGATGGTACTTTTCTTGTTTCAACACCCGCAACACAGATCGTCGGCTCACATCATTATTAAGGGCTACTTCAGTGGATGCACTATGGGGATTATCTTCAACTTCTAACAAAATGTTCAATTTTGTGTTTTCACTAATTTTTGGACGACCTGGCCGTAGACGATCCTTTACATTCCCTGTTTCCCTGAATTTGAAGATCTTGTAATCGGTCGTTCTGGATATTTAGCGCTAAACAAGTTACAAACTTCTTCTTGATTTCTTGTTTTGTCTCCACATCCAATTAAAATTAAAATTTCGATTCTTTGAGTTTCATTTAAATGCACCATGATCACCGTTTTTCAAAATTATATCTAAAATTATTTTTGATTGTCACATGACTATCGTAGTGACAATTCATTTAAATTTACCTGTTTGCCTTTAAGTAGGTACATGTACCTTTTTTTAAAGAAAAATTTCGTTTTATGATGTAATTTTTCTCTAAAACCGTTAGAGATAAGGATAGGGTATGCTACATGAATTATGCGCAGAATTTGACGTAGAATTCAAAATTCGACTGAAAAAAATAGGGTTCTATTTAAAATACAAAAAATTTTTGCTGCATCTACTTTTTGACACACCCTGTATAATTTCTTTTTGAGGCAAAAAATCCGGAAGAAAAAGTTATAATCGACGTGTCCGAGCCTTTTTTCAAAAAAATAATACCTGATTTTTAAATGAATTTGTTCCATATTTTAGCCCATCACTGTACTTCAGAAGTACCTTCTTCTTCTTGATGTTCAAGACGCTCAAATAATCTGTCGTAGTCGTCGTCTTCATCGTCTTCCCAAGGATTCTGATCTTCATTGAAATGTTGGTTTTCACTGGGGTTCCGGTCTTCATCGAAAGATTCGTCTTCTTCATTAGGATTCAGGTCTTTATTGCAATGTTCGTTTTCATCATTAGGGTTCTGGTCTTCATCGAAAGATTCGTCCGACTCAGCATCTGAACAGTAGTTTTCAAAACTTAACGGTTCTTTTTCTGAAAGCGGACGCAGATCATCACTATGCACTTTAATCTCTGCATCGCCTCTTTTTATTATTTACACACTATCAGTTAGTTTTGTAACTATTTCATAAGGACCTTCCCATGACAAGCCAAATACTTCATCTCTGAATTACCCTGTCACCCGCTCTAAAAGTTTGGGGTTGTTTCGTGGCTTCAGTATATTTTTTCTGATATTCTTCCTGCTTTCTTCTAATTTTTTCTAGCCGTTGTTCGCTGACATGACCATGGTTGAGTATGGGCACTTTTAAATTTGGATGATTACGGTCTCCTGGAGTCGGAAGAGAGTAGCCAAGAAGACTCTCTGCTGGGGATTGTCCGGTTGCAGCATTTGTTCTGTTCCTTAAACAAAAAAGAACGCGGGGCACATATTTGTCCCAGTGCTCGATATTTTTGTTAGCTAAAAATGCTTTTAAAGTTTTTTTCAATTCTTGATTTCTACGTTCGACTGGGTTTGCTCTTTGTTGATATATTGCAGACGTAAAATGATTTATTTTGTGAAGATTACAATATTTTTGAAAACCACTTGAACAAAATTGTGGCCCGTTGTCTGAAATTATTTCTACGGGGTACCCTAACCTAGGACAAACCTCTGCGTCCAGAAATTTGGTAATTTCGTTTGCTGTAGCCGAATTAACCACTTTTGCCTCAAGCCATCGAGTAAAAATATCTTCCACAACAATTATAAAACGATTTACAGTGACAAATTGTTGGTAAGAACCAAGAACATCGATACTGAAAATTTCACCCGGATTATTTGAAATATGAGCCCTTAACGCTGCGTGTGTTTGCAAATTCCGACCTTTAACAAGCTTACATATCAAGCAATTTTTTACATACTTCGAAATATCTTTTCTGATTTCCGGCCCATAATAAACTTTGAAATTGCGTTGAAAGTTTCATCTCTTCCAGGATGACCCCCAAAATTAGAATCGTGATAAGAATAAAGAACGCGGTCAATGACATTATATGGCAGGATCATCTGATTTCCTTCACTTGAACAAAAGGTCATTTTTTACAACATAAAAATTAAAAAACTGTTGTTCAGAATCAGATTCCGTTCCGTTTTGTTCTATATATTTCCAGATACTTACATCTTGCTGTATTCTTTGTGAATTTATTTGAGCTTTCGAAAATTCTTGGTAAAGAGAATCGTCAATAATTGGAGAAATCAATTTTACTTCAAGAACGTCTGAGTCTGTACTATTGTTAATATTTGATTGAGTTATGTTGACATATGAGGTTTCATTATCTGAAGGAAATAATCTACTCAAATCTGTCACCTCTTCAGAAATCGTCTCATTCCTCGAATTTCTGGAAAGAAAGTCAGGTAATTCGTTTAATTTTCCTGGAGAATGTTCGATATCAAATGAAAATTCGGCCAAAAGCAGCGACCAGCGTGTAAGTTTTGCTCCTGCATCAGAATTTTTATTCAACCATAAAAGAGCACGATTATCTGTGATTAATTTAAATTTTCTATCTTCGAGATATGCTCGGTATTTTTTTATAGCCCATACTACACAAAGACATTCTTTTTCATTTATATGATATTCGCTCTGTATAATTGAGTCTGACGCTAGCGTACGAGATGATATGTTCCTCACCGTTATTGTTAAGGCCTTCCTGAAATAACACTGCACCCACGCCGACCTCACTAGCATCAGTTTGTAAACAAAATGGTAATTCAAAATTTGGCCTATGCAACTGCAAAGGTTGAGAAATTGCGTCTTTGACTTTTTCGAATGCCAATTGCTCTATTTGACCCCATTTCCATTTAGACTTTGTTGAAAGTAATTCCGTCAAAGGGACAGTGATTTCTGCCAAATGGGAAACATATTCCCTTAACCAGTTTACCGTTCCTTAGAAAGACTGCAACTCCTTCTTATTACGCGGCAGAGCAAAGTAATGAATTTCTTCCAAATGAAATGTTTGTGGTGTATTTATTTGACCATTAATAGTATGTCCCAAGAAGTCCAAATGGTTTATGGCAATTTTGCACTTTGACACTGAACATTGTAAGTGATGTACACTTAATCTTTCTAGAATCATTCTCAAATGCTTTTTATGTTCTGAATGATTTTTTGAAAATATAATCATATCGTCCAAATATACCACCGCAAATTTGTGCAAAAATCCAGTTAAAACTTCCTGAGACATAAGCTTTTGGAAACTACTGGGAGCATTCTTCAGCCCAAACGGCATTACCGTGAATTGATAATGCTGTCCATCTGAAGTTGAAAATGCCAACCTGCCAATAGCCACTGCGCAAATCTAAAGATGTAAAAACTGTTGCAGTACCAATCTCTTTTAATGTTTCATGAATTTTAGGAAGTCTGACATATTCGTCTTCCGTGATATCATTTAGTCGTCTATAATCCACACATAATGTGTGTTTTTTTCCGGCTCTTTCTATAATAACAAGTGAACTCGAATACGGAGAGACTGACGGTTCGATGATGCCTGCAGCAAGCATCTCACCGATTTGTGAATTCATTATTCCTTTCTTGTGATTACTCATAGGATATGGTTTAACTCTTAGAATTGAATTTGATTTTAAACGAATTTCATGCTGAGTAGATCGAGTGACTGGACGTGTTAAAGAGTCATCAAAAAGGTATGAAAATTCTGATATAATACCATGATATTCATTTTGTAAGTCTGTATCCAAATGATTTAATGGCAATTCTAAAACTTGAGAAGACTTATTTTAAATTTTGGGACTAAAATACGCTGTACGCCTCAATTTATTTCCCAAATGAATACAATGCCTGTTCATGTCCAAGACAACTTGCTGCTCGGAAAACCATGAATATCCCAAAATACAATCATCTGGTAAATTAGGAACAACCAAGAATTCTGACTCCATTTTGACCTCAAGAATAGAGTAGTTAACCTTCACAAACCCATGAGTATCAATGACAATAGAACCACAACCAAAATTAATATTTTTTATGACAGGAGGCAGGGTTTTGAACAATGTAGTAGACACTAAATTTATTGAAGCTCCTGTGTCAATAAGGGCTTTGATTTCAAAATTATTTAAAGTAATTTGAATTTTTGGAGAATTTGAATTTGAAGGAATGTTTATAGATTGCAAATCTATTATCGATGCTGGGAAGGTGCAGGTGGTCGACCCTCCCTGTTGTAGTTTTTCGAATTTGGATCTTGTGGCCTTCTACCGTTCATTCTAGAATAAGAATTTCTTTGTGTAGGCTCTGTATACTGAATATGGTTGTCAGTATTCTGATGTACAGTTGACTGATTTCTTGGATTTTTGAGACATTGGCTGTGAAAATGCCATCCATTACAATATCTGCAGGCACTCGGCGGATTTCATAATGTTATATTGGAATTCTGCTGTGCTAGTTGAGTGGTGAACGAATGTCCTTGATTCGTTTCATTATGAGCTGATTGATCTTGTAGTAGATTCGGATTAATTAGCCTAAAGTTCAAGTCTTTTTCGATAGTGGTAACTATTTGAAACAGTTGCTGAATGTTTTCCAACTTAAGTCCTCTAATTCTTGATCAGGTACAAATTGTTCAATTATAATACTGATTAGCAATGCTTCTGGTGCTTGTGGTAATAAGCGATAGAAAAGACCTTGTTTCCTTGATATAAAAACATTGCATAATTCTGTCGAACTTTGATTTTTACAACATAACTGGGTTGTTAGTTGAGCTATAGTTGCTGTGTTATTGAATCTTTCATTGAAAATAAATTCAAACATGTTCCAAGATACTGGTATATTACGATACGCCTGAAACCATTTAGCTGCTTCATTCTTCAGAGATTGTGTGGCGACGTCCACTCTGTCTTCATTAGATATATTATTTCGGAGAAAGTATTCTTCAAGTTTTGATATAAATAGAGAAGGTTCTTCTGTTTCTAGTCCACTGAAAATTGGACGCGGTTTTAACTTGTTGTTTAAGTTATTTGCTATTGTCTGTACTGCGTGAAGAAATGCAGACGCCTGCCATTCTCATGATGAATTTGGTGGCGACGAATTGTGCTGGATATAATTAGCATCCATATTGACTTCAGTCTGAACTGGATTTATTTTCTCTTCCTCGAATAGGTAGGTGGTTTGTAGTTTTCAAAAAAACATTCTTGTAGGAATGGATTTGATGGAGACTGCATATTACAAGAATTTTGATCTGAATTTATTCTTAAATTGCTTGGGTTGCTTGAGCTTGTTCTTTTATATACATATGTGTTGAAATTTTTTCTCACTGCGTTTTAAAATTAACTTTAAGTCTGCTGTGATGTGGCGAGGATCGGTCTACACTCCCATAAGCTTTTGACGAAGAATATGCAGGAGTTTGAAAATTAGAATAGAATATCAAGTCATTCAATGTTCCATAGGAATCAAAAAATTCATCCGTATCACTCTCGTTGTCAGACATATTATATTAATTTACAGTATTAATTTTTATATTGTATATAATGAAAAGAATAATAATTCCACAGCGAGTTTCACCCGAAATTATGTAATAGTTTTTGTAAAACTCCTAACGTAAACATTAATTACCTTGAATAATAATCTACTTTTACCCAGATTCTGAGGAATAACCGATATACTTAATGCATATCACCATATATTTTAAATACAATATGCAATTAATTATTTATTGACCAAAATACCTGGTGCTCCCCTGAATAGGTAAATATATCTCGAGCAAAGTAGGTTTAACTTTTAATTTGAATTATTGTATTTCACTTGTAACATGCAATTTACAATAATACTGTATTATCTGTGCAAAAATAAAACTTTTCCGATCAACTTATTGTGGATCAAGTTAAGGTACCCCTACCTATACTATATACACCTTCGAGTATTGAACGGTTCAATGTTCCCGAAGTTACTGTAATAAATAATATGTGAATCCTTCAAACCCTTTAATGAAAATATTACTTAAGAGGTTGAAAGAATAAAATAAAATAATAATTATTCACCAGTCTTGTGAAACTTTCTTAAAAAAACGCTGTAAAAAAAATATTATGCTGTGAAAGGTGAAAGCAAGGTAGGAAAATAATGGGGATAGGTTCTGAATAACTCACTATTATTCTATATATACCTTACATGTATACCTACCATGTCAACGACGGAGGTTGCTTTTCTGAGCTCGCAATCTCATTTCTACCGGCTACTTGAGACTCTCTACGTACTCACTCTGTCGCCGATCAACTCGCGAAACAAAATATCAAACAACTAAATTAGATTTTGAAGTGAGAGTGAATTTCAAGTAGAAAGAATGTTAGATTCGCAATGAGAACTAGTCAACTGACTACCGAACAACTAAATTAGATTTTTAAGTGAGAGTGAATTTCAAGTAGAAAGAATGTTAGATTCGCATTGAGAACTAGTCAACTGACTACCGAGCACTATCTTCTATTACAACTTAGGTTTTTTAGATACAAAGTTAAAATCTGAGCAGCAAAAAGTGACATTTTTTTTTACTTATTTCACATACCGTTGTCATACTTTTTATATTGTTGCCTGTCTGTGTTTTTTACCTTTAGCATACCGTTATCTATAACACTAGCATGGTTAGCGAAACGCGTGTTGAGTGCAATAATTCTGTTTCGGTATTGTGGATAAAACTCCGTTTTTGTGCATTTTGCCGAAGGTTCCAAACCCCAACATAGGTGATGTATTTAGTTTGTAAGATGTGGCCAAAACAAAATTAATGGTTGGTGATTGGGGACCAGTTTTAATATGGCAAATTACATTATAAGTACTTTTCAAGCAAAAAATATATCAAAACAACATACCTGTAGCCAATAAACTGCAAGATCCTAGAAAGACAAAGTCACTAATACCCTTGTTGTGGCAATTGTGTGTCTGAAAATTTCAAGTAAATAAATAGAAACATAATTCATTATACAAATAAATACAGTATAAACACTAATATGCAGTGCATTTTTTAACTCAGGTCATACGATTTTACGTGTTAAATTTCCATCTTCATTTAGAAGCTCTTTTACTGTAACGATACAGCTGAAACTCGGAACAGGTACAGTTTAGGGTCTCCGGTTTAGAAAAAATGTTTCATTAGGACAAGAACTTGGACAAATATTGTTTAAATCCATGTTTCCCATTGAAAAAATTGTACTTTTTGTACGTACACTTCGTAACCTTTGTCTCTCCACTTCAAAGCAAGTAGAGGTGACTCACTGCAATTGCCCCAAAATAACTTTTAAATTGTTGGGTCGATATTATCAGAAATCTGCTCGAAATAAAGACATACATATAAACTACATCAAAGGAATGTCGGTACAAGAAATGGTGGGTATCGCTGGCGTTTCTTATTCTGACAGTCCAACAGATCAACAGAATTGGGTTTATGGGAAATACCCAAAATATTATGAGAATAATATTTCTTTATAGAATACATAGATGGGTATAGAGTCAAACTCTGGTTAGAAAACATTTTTTGTATACATTTGCGAAAAAAATATTTTTGGGCGATACAATTTATTTTAAGTTTTCATAAAAACACGATTTAAACCTTAAAAAAAAAAACGAGATTTCCATATTTTCAGAATTTGTCACTATTGGATGTGACGAGAGAAAAAAATGCAACTGTAGTTTAAAAGAAGAATACATTTAAAAAAGGTTTGATAATATATTTATGCCTCAGCTACTAAGAACATTAGAGTTAACCCTGAAAATGAGAGATAAACACGAAAATTAATGAAATATTTAAATTATTTTTTATTATTTAATTTAGTCGAAAATCATATGTACGAGATATGAAGAATATAAAGTCTCTCGGGCAGGATTTGTAGATGCTTTATTTCGTCTACTTTCCACCACCACTTATTCACTTTGCAAAGTCAAAGTTTTTTTTTCATGTCCTATAGATTGTACCTATAATTTGAATGTATTTAAAAATTCTCTGCTAATATTTAAAATATTGCACAAAGTCTAGGTTTCAATCAAAACAATCTAATAAATTAAGTCCAAACCAAACTAGCCTTATTCACAATTATATCTAACTGAAATTTAGACTGTGTTATTTTATTTATAATTTGACAGTGGAAAATGAGGGTTTTCTTTAACCTCCAATATTAATCAAGAGCATTTAGGAAAAATTAATAATAAAAACCATTTCCATAATGCGTAGTTTTTGGAACTCTGTTTATAGTGTTAGTTAATATAATTATTAAAGATGTGATTCAACCCAGTTTATTGATAAGCTCCAAAAACTACCTTTCTCGTCAAATTAGTGCCAAAAAAGTAGCATAAATCAGGTAAATTAATGCCCAACAACTTCGGTTCCTGCAGCATCTCGTTAAATTAAAAATGTCCCGTAGTTTTGTCTAAACCCGGTTTTTCTGTATCTATAAGATGATGTCGAATTAGTTTTGCCTCAGCAAAAGGAGTCAGTCTAAGTTTTAATGATAATGAGTCACATAATTTCCTTACCAAAATAAATGAATAAGTACAAAATTATACCAAAAACAATTCCTTTAAAGCGCTTCATATTTTTGTTTACGTCACCTAAACAGTATCGTATATAAAATACTTACAAAGAAAGGCCAAGTGGCGTTAGCACTCAGACCAACTTGGAACAGGCTGAGATTGCCGTCAGAGTCAGCAACCCCAAATTTGTTGCCATGTTGAGAGAATCTAAGCCTGGTTACTTTCGCGTATGTTCCAGGAGGCCTAGGGGTAGCTACAGGTTGCTGATGACCCCACTCCCACAGATGTACTGATCCATCTGTCCCTCCCGTTAGATCTAAAAAAAAAAACAAATTTGCTTAATATATTTTGTACTTTGACTTGCAATAATGGTTTTCATGTATTTGTTTTCGAAATTTGTATATATTTTTTAAGTCGTAGTTGGTTCGTTAATGCCTGCTTCCAACTATTAATTAATTTAATATTTTTCTTATTTGTACACATTTTTCCGGAAATATGTGCAATTTTGTTACTAGATTATAATCCAAATTAATATATTTTTTTATGTTTACTTTTTTAATATGAATATGGTCTTGGACAATAAATAACGCATATTTGACTTTAACTTTTCAAGCCTTCAGTTGCGACTATCTCTCGAGTCGTTTTTACGACCTAAATAACGCTCTCAATAGTGAGATACGAGATGATTCTCTTGAAAAAGTTAAACGTTTAAACTCCGGAGACTGGCTATTTAACAAACGGTCATCCGACAGTGTGTCACTGGAGTGAAGTTGGCAGATAACAATACACTCATTGGACGTTGTTCCTTTTAATCTTTTTTTCATTGCTTTAATATCAGAAAATCATTTACAAAATGACAAAACAATCCCACAAAATATGTTATGTCAATCAAGTAAATATACAGTCTGGCAAGAATGGGATTCTAATATTATTAGTACAGGGGTGTTTTTGTTGTTGACAGTAGCATACAAAGAATCGTTCACGACACTGTTACTTTGTGCTCTAATCGATATAAATATTATTGGTTTTTTAAGTTTTTTTGTGATGAGATATATTGCATTGGGTGTTGGAATTTTAAGGATTAGATTAATATTAATTATTGGGCGAGTGTTAGAAATTATTTTATTAAGGTATGATAAATTTGGCTTAAATTATTAATATCTGTTCTGTCGTTTACTGCGTTAA
>MU182533.1:102885-125804 GCA_016904865.1 Pissodes strobi | reverse complement strand
ATATATATATATATATTGGCCCAAATATTGTATTTGTAATAATGTATGTTAAAATGTATTTTAATAACTAAACATTCACCGTCTGGTAAGTCTCAATATTTTTCTTATTTGACACAACAAACAAGTATCAAAAAAGTCTACACAACAGCAAATATCTCATAAATACACCCTCACGGATTTTCACATGAGGTTATAAGGAAAAATTTCGAATATAGGGGCACGCTCTTTATCATAGCTATACAAGGCAAGTCAAAACAATGACAAACTCAAGATCACTCAAATTCAAAACAGCTAAGTCAATAAGACAAAAATATACCCAGCATTAAAGCTTATACTTTAGATTGGTCTCGAAGACCATCGCTTCATAAAGATATGCAGGATGTTCCACTTAAAGTAACTGGCCATAATTTTACCTTGTCATGCTCGAAAAGTATTATTAGATATTAATATCGTCGTATTATATTAAACTAAAACAACCAAGAATATTAAACAAAAATCAGTTGCATGCTCCTATAGACTAAGTTCGTCTGTACGCTACATCACTATTATCAAAAGAGTGAGAGCAATTAATAAACCCTACATCGCATACTTTTAGATTAACGCGTTATTAGGACTTAAGGCGTAAACCCGGTAAATTAAGTATGCCTCCCCATCATTAGAGATATTGCAAAATGGTATAAGCAAAATTGGTAAATTAAATTCAGTGCAGTGAACATATAGATAAAAGGTGATGTTAGCGTCTTTGCTAACAGGCTTACATTTATTACTAATAAATTATCTGTTACCTAGCTATTCCACGTACCTATTTAATAAAGTAAACAATTAAAATATTTAAAAATATATTGTATTTGAAACTTAAAATCAATCAAACAAATTTTAAAATATACTTATAAAATCCTCTGACGATAATATCACCCTTAGTTTCCTAAGATGAAAAGCACATATTCGCTATCAGATAAATGAGTGTGTCCTGTTTGTCCATATGTTCTTGTCATTTACAATATTATCATATATCGATAATAATGTCAAAAGAGACAAGGAAGAAAGATACACAGCGCGCATTAAGTGGTTAAAATGTTTTAGAACTTAGAGGCTTAGAAGTTATATATAACTATATTTTTTCTAACATTTCTATCGATGAAAAGGGATCAATTACGCCATTAATGCATTCACAAACATTAACATTACGTGATCTCTGAATATCAGTTCAAGTATCTACAAAAATTATGTTTATTCACAGAACATGTGAGAATGAAACAAAATATTGCTGGCAAAATTAAGGCCAGTGCATCATATCCGGTATATACACAATGTCTGGTAGATATTATAGACCAGCCTAAGCCGTCGTGTTGTTTCCTAAATGGCTTTCCTGTTCCACCATTAGTTGCTTTTGCGTCGGTAGTCCAAGTCATAATCCGCTCTTTGCGCTCCCAGTTTCATTTAACTATTTGACTATTTTACCCACGTACGACTTTTCTACCGCAGAACAATTCGGATAAAGTTAGTTAATTCAATTGGATAGCTCTTTCTGCGATATTTTTGTTTGTCATACCCAAGGATCATCAACATTTTCTCGTAAAATGTCATGTTTGGAAAAATTAAAATAAAGCAAAAATTGTACCTTGATACTGAAAGTAAAATTCTTAATGAGCTTTATTTTTATAAATAAAAAAAAAACCGGTTGTTCCCTCGAAAGTAAAGAAGTTGGTCATAAGTCTAAATTGAGCTATAAAGTTATGGTAAAGAAAGTGCGAATCCTATATTTGAAAATGTTGTGAAAATCCAGTAAGCCTTTTTTGTTATGTAATTTTCAGTATAGTACTTTCATTCAAAATTCTTATTTATACATTATCAATATTTTTATTACATCTGCCAAAAAAACAAATACCTATAAATTAATACATAATATTTAACCAAGGTTCTTTCAATCGTTTATACGTATTTCAAAGTGTGCTAAAATATGATATATATAACCTCTAAAATATAAGATAGAATAATATCTTTGTAATGGCAATTAAAAATAATTGGAGCTTATTTTTGCTAGATATATATTTGTATCAATATCAATATAATTATGTCCAAAAGCATACAACATTGAAACACATTTTTTGTGATAATCTATAAGAATATTTTATTTTATTAACAAAAGTTTATGCTTACAAAAAACTTTTACTGAAATATCGAACATACACTATGATATATATCAGACACAAAGGCGTTCAGCAACAAATGTCTAACATTTGTTTACCGTCTTTAATTAATCCGAAATATATTATTGGTACTCAGTATTGCTTGGTTAGTAAATAATTAGGACAGCGTAGCGAAAATCTAATCATTCTGGAAATATAGTAAAATTAGTCATTTCAGAAATTAATCAGTAATATACAGATATACAAAGAAAGAGTTAAAAGTTTAGTAATAATTAATAAAATCGAAATCTTCAATATTAACAAACCCAACAATAGAATTGTATTAAAAGCAGCCTGAAATATCAAACTGTTAACTCAGAGACAAAACAAATATTTTGGTCAGTATCGTATTGGCGTATTTTATTTTTCCATAACACAAACTCACTAAGAAAATCATTTAAATGAAATACTTTAGTATGTTTAGAAGCAAAACTTGGTTAGTTTTAGGTATTTTATGTATATCTTTTTGGCACATTCCAAATAAATGAATTAGCATCATCGAAAAATTAAGAAAAAATACTAATTTCAATCCTTCTTAAATAGAAGACTTGTATAATTATATTAATCATGTAAAACTTCAAAAATATATAACTTGCATATTATTGCTTCGCCATTTATGTGTTGCGGATTGAATTTAATTTAATCCAAATGACAAACAAATACATAAATTGTTACAGAAACATGAGTTCTTCCTTAATAAGTTTTAAAACTTAATAGCTGTTGAATTGAATATTAGGATTATGACGTATTCTGAAGAAAGGAAACATGAAATAAACTTTACAAGGTATGATAAGCTTTTGGTACCTCTGCACGTTAGGTAGGAGTCGAAATACAAAAATGTGACATGCACTTTCTCTTGAGCACTATCCTAAGTACGTGATCTGTGTTCCTACTATTAAATCAAAACTTATGATTGATACCGATTATGTTCTGTCAGAGGTTTTTGGAAAGCATAAACTTTATTTAAGAATAAAATAAAATCGGTTAAAATTATTAGGCGAATCAGTAATAAATTATCTTTCACGAGTATTAAAAAACTTAATTGATTCCCATTTCCAGGACCTAAGCTGAATTATATGCGTTTCACATGAAATCTCGGCCCCGAACATCGATAACTTAAGGACTGGAGAATATATATTATTTTATAATGATTTTAGTACATTTATAATAAATAATAAATATGAAAAATCCAACAATGCAAATGATTATATCTGCGATATAAGCATTGTGGTGGGAATAATGATGCGAAAACAATGACCTGTTTTATACAAATTCGCCCTTAATAAAACTAAACAAGTTTAGATAAAACTGAAGTGCACTTATGAAAAATAACCATAACGTTTAGAGAGTGTAGGACTGGTGCTAAAAGAAATAAGTACTTGTGAGTATACACATTAGAAATGGAAGACAGTGTACCAAATATTTAAGCGCGCATCATGTACCTCGCTAAATTATGTAAAACCGCCACCGAATAATGGGTAACGAAACATAAAAGCTACTTTTAATATTTAGATTTCTAGGACTATTTAGATTTCCAGGACTAGAAATAATATTAAAAATAACTCTGCATACAGAAATTATTTCGTACATTCAAGAAATAAATACGATTAATACATACCACGCTGGTACCTCTGCCACTTTGGCTACCCATTCCGGGCTGCGGACTACTAGGTTGGGTATCTTTAGACTTATCGCCAGAACTTTGGATAATCAAGAACGGAGGAACGGTGCTGTCAGGGCAGTCTTTGGTTAAATTAAAAATATCTAACTCACATTCGTCTTCTAACCAAGAGGGAAGTTCTAGGAGTAGAGAAATATCCATTTCTTGGAGTTCGCGTGGAGTCGCTATTACGATTAGACCTCCATTTAGCTGAAGAATCATTTCAGAAAATTAAGCCGAGTTCTTGTCTAAAAAACCTCGGAACTAAGTCTTCATTAATGATAAATATTTATTTTTTAACGTTTAAGGATATTTAGACTAACTTTTCAGCAGTATATATTTGGAAGATGGAAAAATTTTGATGTTTACAACCAAAGTCAAAATTTTAACCACAAAATAATTTGGGGGTATAACACAGGAAAACAAATTGCAAACCCATTTGACTGTTCTAATTTATTTAATATCAGATATATTTTCTGTATTTGTTGATACTACATAATATTTGTAGACCTTTATATTACTACTGCATTTATAAGGACAAAAATACAATTATTACGAGCAGAAGATTTACATTTTATGGCGAGTATGTAGACTTTGGCGGATTACAAAAAAAAATCTCTACAATATTTCTTTTCCATAGAGATTAGATACAAAAAAATGCAGCTCTTAAATCTTTTGCAACAATAGATATCAAAAATTCGCTTTACTTGACTTAGATGAAATGCAGGTAACAATAAAATAACCATAATAACACTTTTTCAGTAAAAGAAATATATTGCCTTTATTTATAAACGTTATGTGATTAAAAAATAGAGGCAATGGAAGTAAAAAATATTTCTTTTTATCCGATCGGACAAAAACTATACTTTTCCGATGTGTTTTATCATCGCAAAAGTCACGATTCCAGTATATTGCATTCGTTGCTTGGCAATAACTACGTACAACATATTCGTCCTAGGCCGGGAATATAAAATTTCTGTCATATTCAAACACCTTGTTTGTCAGATCTGACGTTTATCAAAAGCAAGATTTAGCTGGGGTTTCCCTAGTTACGTAATAAACTCCAAGCTTGCTCGATTAAAAAGTTGATATTATGTTGAGTTTAAATTTAAAACACCGTTTTTATTTAGAGTAATATTTGGCTCTATTTTCATAAATACGTATTATAATTAATTCCGATCGAATAAAAAATAGTATGTGCAACTCATAGGAAAAGCACATTCCTGGATTCCTGTGTTGCTGGCCTCGGCTGTGCCTCGTCTAGCAATTACCACAATCGTCCAGGAATATTTTGCTTTTCCGCCTAGTCACACAATATACTATTTCTCAAAATGTTATCTTGCCTACCACCTTTAAACAAACGTAATACTGCTTTTAAGTCGCAACGATATAATATATCTTTATTGACTGACATGTTTTGTGACGTTTGAAGAAAAAATGTATGATACGAGGATTGAGAAAACACTCACATGATTTAAAGAGAAGGCTGCTATAGAATCTTGTTCCTTGTGGATAATTCTAACTGGTTCTAAATTTGGTTCGGGATGTGGAAGAACTTCCTCCAAAGCAGCAGTGGATCTGGAAAAACATCAATTATTAAAATCTGCACGCGGCAAAGAAATGGTGATTACAAACCAGTAACCGTCAAATTTTGAAGTACCAGTCGTTTTACTGAATTAACGTATGCGGCTTCTTGAGCACACAAGTAAGTTAGGTTAGGAACTTGTCAAGTGAAATGGCTGCCATCTAACCCATTGTTCTTAGGGCATTGACGCATGGAGTAACTTGATATTCCATATAAACAGTACCAGCGTATTATTATTAATATTATTTAATTTTATAATATCGAACATAATAACACAGTCTATTGAGCCTATTGATATTCTGATCAGTCCAAGCACTTGGCTATTCGAGAAATGAGTTTCACTCTTGCCGACGCGCTTCCCTCGCCCACGAAACTGCTGGCTCGGCTGGCAGCAGTCCTTTCGCTTCGCAGTAGTTTGGTATTAGATAACAAGTGATTAACCACCGCACCAAAAAAATAACGGTTTTTAGAAGAGCATCAAAGGAGTTGTTGAACAGTTTAGAATATCTTTAAACTTATATGAATTTACATAGACTTTATATGCTGTTATGTGATAATAATATATAACTAAGTATATTATATTTTATAAAAATAATTGTTAGGACCATCGAAGTTACTTTAATGATAGCTTCGTCATAACGTCTTTTAGTCTCTGACCACACCAATCCGAGTCCATCAAAATGACAATGAGGGTGGTAGCCTGAGCACACAATGACCATTCTCCACAGCCTATTTATCCAAATGATAAACTTTTTCGAGTACTGTTTGCTTTCCCATCAAATTCCAAACAGCATCTTTTAAAATATTATTTGAAAAGGAGATATTCTTCTGTCCAAGCCATTCTAAAAGACATTTTTTGCTCCAGCTATTTCTCGGAATTCCTTCTTCTAGCCGACTATGATAAGTTGCGTTATTCAGTATAATTAAGGATGGTTCTTCTAAGTATGCAATAAGTTGATCCTTCAACCACATCTCAAAATTTATAGTATCCATATTATCGTGATAATCGCCTGTTTTCTTATTATATTTCAAAATTAGGGATGCATTTGTCTCAAATCAACTTTTATTCCGGCATGAACAATATCGTAACGTTTTTTTTAAGGTTTTCTTCTTTCCCCACTTTTGCTAAAAACCCATGTTTCATCCAGAAAAACCGGTTTATATATTTTCTAATTTCAGCAACTTAATATTTATTTAAAAATCTGATTCCATGCATTTTCAATAAATGATTTCTTCCGTCCTGCTTTTTGAAGATAAAGTCCATTTTCTTAATTAACACAAAATATATAAAGAACTTTTTAAAATCTTAATTTCTGGTGATTCTTCAATAAATTGCCGGTAAATAGTTTCTAAAGTAATATGTTCGTTTCGGGCATACATTTTGTAAATTACTTCTCTTAAACAATGCAGAGTATCCTTTGTAGTAATTATTGCTTATACGGTTTTCTGCTATTCATGTATTAAATGGAATCATTATGATGTAAGCACATTCTAGTATCCTTAGGAAATGCAAATATACTGGCGGAGAAGATTTTTTAAAGGTTAATGTTTTTTTTTCTAAATTTGGGTTAGTTAAAAAATAATTAAAGAAAATCTTTTCTCCGCCAGTATATTTCCAATCACTAAGGACACTAGAATGTGCCTACATAAAAAAAAATCCATATAATCCAAAAATAGCAGAAAACCGTATAAGCATTCGTAATTCGAGTTTTGCCACGGGAAACGTGCCTAGATATATTCCTTCTGAATTCAAAATCCGTTCCTCTGTTTGGATCTTCTAGGTTATATAATGTGCTTTGTGGAACTTTTAACGCTTCGGACGCTTTTTGAATTACCTTAAATCAAGATCCTAATACACTAAGCATAAGTTTATCATATTCATCGGAATGTCGCATTTTGGTAGTGTCTTTTTGCGTTATTTAATGACATTAACAAACATCAAACTTTTGACGTAACATCTAATTAGTAATCGACGTTAATTTTTGTTGGTAATTTTTTGCTTGACCTGATTAATGATTGATAAATAAAGATGAATTTATTCCAAATGGGTATAAAAAATACGTTAATTTAAATTTCTCTCAACAGATCTATATTATTGACGAAGTTGTTTATATAGTTGCCTTTTAGGTCCTATGACACTAGCGTTTCGCTGCCAAACATTGATTGACAAATTCTTACAACTCCAAAGTGGCTAGTGTTCCGTCACTCTCCATGCAAGTCTGGCATATGGTGCGCAATTTGCAATATCCTGTGAACGAACCTACTACAATTTAAAGATGTCTCCTGTTTAACTGAACGTTTTAGTTGCATGCATTCAGTAATAACTTTATCGGATAAAAGCTTTCTCCCAACGTATAAAAATTGAATTTTTGGTGAATGCAGAAATAGGTAATTTATTATCATATATTAAATTTACGAAGAACGGCATTTATAGAAATATTTGAGATCGACAATAATAACATATTTTACAACTATTTATAGTCCAAGTCACTATTACTTATTAAATCAAGATCGAAAGAGTTTAATGAATAATATAAAAATAGTGTAATAGACATATATAATAGTATATTATGATATAAGTGTATAAGAGGGCCTTTAAAGCACGCGCGACATATTTCAAAACACGACGCGCAGCGGAGTGTTTTGTAAGTCGCAAGGGCTTTAAATGGCTCTTATACACGTATATCATACGCTATTTTTTATTACGAATGCATCATAATCTCAAAAATGTTTTAAATTTTAAACTTAAGGGATATATTGACGAATATATTAATCTGTCACATTTGACATGATCAAATGTTTCTATAGCAACCTTTAAAAAAGTAGGCGCATCATAAACATCATTTTAAGCACGCTGCAGCGTGCGATAATCGTTGATTATGATGCATGCGTAATAAAAAATAATTTTAAATTATATAATCCTGGGAAGTACTGCATACGATTTGCTGAAACTCCATTATATTTATATGCTTTTAATTTTAACGTCGCAATTACTGCAGATTTTCTTTTCATCATATCTTTAGTTTCTTAAGGCCCAGTTGAACATTTTAAGTTTACCCTGAGTTAAAAGAGAAACTAGGGTTCAAGTAAAAATTCGGTTGTACAACACTGGTTTAAATGTATGAACGTCGTTCAAACTCGGTTCAATTTAACTCTGCTTGCATTTTGGTTCAAAGGTAGTTCAAGGATTACCGAGCGTGCGATCATCAATCACAACATACAAAAAATTGGCCTTTTCAAAAGAAATTCTTGTAGAAAAACACAAAAACCAGCCATGGACAATATCGATGCAATTACTGATGATGAAGACTTTTTAGAATTGATCAATATAGTTCAATATAGAAGGATTCGAAGAGTGCGAAGATTTCGGAATCGGGAGAATCACATCCAAAAGTGGAATGAGGATGAATTTATAAGCAGAATTCAGTTGTTGATAAATGGAGTTCGACTTATCTTAAATCGAATTCGACCACAAATTGCTTCTCCTACTGAAAGATAAAATTATTTGAAATTATAGGTATAATTTGGGTTAAATAAAATACCTATATTTACATGGATCATGCAGAAACGCCAGAAAACATGTTTCTAATTACACTACGGTTTTATGCAACTGAAAGTTTTCTTCAAGTAGTTGGTGATTTCATTCGCATAGACAAAAGTACAGATTGCAGAATTGTGTCGAAAGTAAGTAGGGCGATATCAAATCTCTATAATAATTTATTAAAATGCCTAAAGAATTCTATAGTTTAGCTCGTTTCCCTACTTGTATAGGAGCCCTCGACTGTACCCACATACGTATACTATCTCCAGGAGGCGATAAAGCGGAGCTGTATAGAAATCGAAAGGGCTTTTTTTCTTTTAATGTACAGGCAGTGTGTAGCGCAAAATGCATGCTTCAGGATGTAGTGTGTCGATGGCCGGGATCCACACATGATGCCCTCATATTCAACAATTCATTGCTAAGAATAAAGTTAGAAAAAGGGGACTTTCATAATAACGTCATTGTGGGAGGTAGTGGCTATGGCATAAAAAAATATTTAATTACTCCTTTAGAAAATTGTCGAACTAGAGCTGACACTATTTTTAATGAGTCCCAGATAAGAACAAGAAATCCAGTAGAAAGAACATTTGGCATGTGGAAACGCAGATTTCCGATTTTACCCTTTGGAATTAGATCAAAAAAGAAAAAGTGGACGCTATAGTTATTGCAACTGCTGTAGTTCACAATATAGATATGTTATTAAATGAACCAGATCCTCCGCAAAACCCAGAAGAAGAGTACGCAATTAATTATGTTAACGATATTCCGATTCTTCATGGGCAGAATTATCGGCTTAATATGAATAACATTAGAAGACAACAATTAATTAATATTTTGCCCAACTTTGAAACATTAAGCTTGTATTGAATAAATATTATTGGATTAGAAGAAAGAAATACTTGTATTACTTTGAGGTAGCAATTAGATAGAGAGATATTGAATAAAGTAACATTTTAATAATATCTATACTTACTGTACTCGATGTAGTAAGTCTACTTTCTTAATTCAATTTTTTAACATGATACCGAGTTAGAAAATTACATGTGTCCTAGTACAAAAAAATTGGACTATAGAAAAAACGTCAAAGTACAATTTGTTTTTGGACACCAAACAACTTTAGGTCGTTCTGACTGTGCTGTTTTCTGGCACTCCTAAACTACTTTAAAGCAAGGCATAGTCAAAATAACTTCAAGTCAGAGTTTCCGAAAACGAATTGTGCGATTTACAAAATTTCCATCTAAAATAACACAAGCGATAGGCTGTTGGACAAATATAAAATAAACGAACAGCAAATGTTAATTTTGTTGTTTATTTTCTTAATTCCTGCAACAATTTCAGTTTTTTTCAGCTCTAAAATTTCGTTTTTTAATTTATGTTCTTGTCTCAGGTTTTGTAGAAATATTTCTTTTTCTTCTTGAATTCTTCTAATTCTTTCCTGTGATTCTCGTTTCAAAATTTCAATTTCTACTTCTTGCCGGTCCTTTAGCAACTTTATTTTCACATTATGCTCTTCTTCCAAATAACATTTTTTTGTCTCTTCTAAGGCAGATTTAGCACTAGCTCATTGAGAAATTTTGTTTGTAACAACTTGTTACATAACAATTTAGTACGAATATGTAACAGATAGAAGTCGAATAAAGTCAATGATTCCACCCTTAATACCATGCGACTAATTTCCTATTTCGGCGTAAATATACCTTAAAAGAATTGGTGGTTGCCTACGGACGCGTTAAATATAATGCACTTTGGAACGTTTAATGAAAAGGGTTATTCTTGGAACGTTGCCAGATGTTTGATTGGCAAAGCGGTTGCCCTTTAATTTTTACGTGATTACGATTCAAACCAACAGGAAAATACATAATTAATTGATGTGCTGCCCTTGTCTTGATATTAAACGACTGTTTTTCGCTTTCGCGTTAAAAATACGCAGTCAAGATATGTTATTAAATGCGTATGTTCCCTAACTTGGCAACGTCGCTCGAACTACTTTTCTTGCTGCTTGATTTTAGCAAGGAAAAAAAAAACCAACTGGAGCTAAAGGCACGTTTATGCCTTGAACAGATTGGATGTTAGAAATTGTAAATGACGCCGGCCGGAACGAGGTAGTTGCAGTTTGTCTGGTCATTGTCGATGATGGATTTATCGTTGAATTTCTTTGTTCTGCCAGCAATGTATAATATTATACAACCTCAGATACGTTTCATTGCATATTGTAGATGTTAGTAAATTTGGCGACATCGGCTGCTGTAGTTTGCGTATGATTACAGGACAGTGTGGAACGGGCTTATGGTTCGAGTTTTTACTAACTTTTTAACATCGAATTCCAGGACCTAGGTACTCGTTTTTGGCCAGATATCGTCCTCTTTCTTCAGAAAACCTTCTTAGGAGGTAGTGCGTTCGCCTGATAAAAGTTTAAGAATTTGTAATTCGCCCTAAATAGGGGATTATATACTTATATTTCGGGTATAAAGTGGCGAAGTTACTAGGTTGCTCTAGTTTATGGCTTGACTGTGGATGGGCTGGTTTTTGCCTAAAGTCAAGATTGGATTAGTAACTTGCCACGTGCAGTGTATTCTGGAACAAAGTACGCCGTTTCCTTCTTCGAGGAATGTCTGTAGAAGAGAGCGTTTGCTCCCCGATTCGTCATTACCATCGAAAACCCCTAAGTAGTTAGGTAAATAAATATACATATCTTATATTTTGTAGATTCTCATTTATTTTCTGTACAGAGGGGATTTATTTATCATTTATTTCATTATAGTTTAACTAACGGGTCTCAGGGAGATTTGAAATACTGCAAAATGCTGCTATATAGAGAGTGCTACTTTCGAAAATTTACTAATTCTTGCACGTAAATCATGCAATATCATCAAACAAAAAAAATAAATTAGGCCTGGAACAGGCAAAGCATGATTTATTTACACTCATTATTTTTACAAGAAGTGATACTCTAGGGAAAATATGCGTATTAAATAATAGTTCTTGATATCGTTCTCGTATCATATTGTAGTCGAACACTCATAGCTGTTTCTTTGTGTTATGGGCACCCGTAGTGTATAATAGGGTATAATGTTGTATAAAATTGTATATAATCTTTGATAAATTTTATTTCTGCTTTAAATTTTGCTTATAAGAACTTGTAAAGTCGTACATAACTTTGTAAATTTAGATTTCATATTAACGACATAAATGGACAAGCTTTGTTCTTGCCTGGGGGTCTAAACTCTTGAAATAGCAAACAGTGGTTATATTATCGGTCAGTTTCTTAAATGCTCATTGCATTTCGTTTTGGCTGTAATAAAATGTAATGTTTGTATTGCCCATGGCCAAAAACCAGGCTATCATAAACCATTATTTAAAATCCATATGTTTTAAATTTTTTTGCTTTCGGAGTTTTCAGCATATCGGGTGTATATGTAGTCCAATTTGAATTTATTATTGCTGCTCCTGAATCATCTAAAATATTATTATTATTATTATGAATTCAACAAGTCAATGAATGTAATTATATTTTAGTTAAAGAAGACAATTTAATTTAGAACACATTTGTATGATTTTGCTGACTGTGGGCATAAACTCCTTCTAGTTTGGGTGAGTGATAACATTAGAATTGTTTATTCATAGGATCACGGCTGTATGCTTGAATGTAGAAATAATTAACGGGTATTCAGCCAATAAGGTTTTTAAGCTTTCTGTCAGTATATCGTGACCTTCGTCAGGGAATCAAAACTAGTTGGATTCAATTTTGGCAGTTGTAACATTTTTAAAATATTGCAAAAAATTGGTAAAATATTAGAATATCTTATAGAACTACATAAAATACTGCTCTTCATTTCACTCTTCTTCATCTCGCATTCCTAACAAATAAAGTTTTATAGCATTCTTTTATATAAATCAACCTTCTTTAATTTTCTTACTTGCATCTCCTCTAAAAACTAGATTGACTTTGACATTTTATGTAGTTCTATAAGATAGTCCAATATTTTTTATTTTTTTTTTAATGTTATAACTGCCAAAATTGAATCCAACTAGCTTTGATTCCCTGAGGAAGTTCACGATATACTGACCGAAAGCTTGGACGCAAAACAAATCATCTTTTAATAATACCTTATTGACCGAATACCCGTTAATTATTTCTACCTTAGAAGTGTGCTTATTGTATCATAGGTATTCTTATTAATTTACCTGGGAAAGAGTTCGGTTCTGCGTTCTGTGTATTTCCATCTTCGACACTGCCTATTATAATTCCACTATAATTTTCATTGTTTCAAAATTAATTGGTCTCGTCAATTTCCAAAATAATTTGCTCTTCATTTGACTCTTCTTAATCTCGCATTCCTTCCGCAACAAATAAAGTTTTATATGGCAAATTGTATCATGACATAGCATTCTTTTATAAAAATCAACCTTCTTTCATTTTCTTACCTGCATCTCCTCCAAATTCAATTGGCATTTCCTGTACACGTGTATATCCCAACACCTCCAGTAATGATTCATCTACACCAGTACAAGTAAATTCCTTGTTAGGGCCCCCTCCAGTTTTATACCTATAATTTTTTCTTCGCCAACTTTCTGTTTTGTTCTTTAAGTTCTCATATTTTATTTTTAGAACTTGGGCAGTCCTAAATCTTTCTCCATTTTGGAAATTAAACTCATTCTCTATGTTAATCCAACAACCTGCTTTCTGTTTATTTTTATTTTCTCAAATATGCTTGCTTTTTTTGGCCAAGCATACAAGAGTACTTTCCTCAGAGTGGCTAAAATTGGGTGTCCGAGTGTTTGGGATTGCCAGTTGCATTATATCGCACAAAATATCCCTCTTATTTTGTGACTTAATTTATAAAACTTGAAAAATAAATAAACACGGCACACTAACGGTAAATCCCACAAATTTAACTAACACCAACCTAATTTTTCCTTTTCTTTTTTAAGTTTGTCTGGATGGCTCAAGCAAAGAATGCATTAAGAGCTGCATTGCTAAATTGTGCCACTAAACTCTTCCCATCAAACCTAGTTCAGGTGAACTGAGGTACAATCAAAATTGTACAACAGAGTTGTAAATTGAGTGGAGGTTCAAAGAATTCAACAGTTCAACTGAACTTCAGCTTCAACTGATATTGTACAACCGGGCCTTAGTGTAATCAAACAGCTAAATGGCAGTTTAAATATGTGCCCATAATAATAAATTTCCCGTTTAGCCAGTAACGGGGGTTTGTAGATTTTTGACGCAATATCTTGTTTTGAATTGAATCATTAACATGTATATTATTTTTAAATAGCTCAATAAAAACATATCACAACCCGGATATATTTCAATTCAGTTCAGCTTAGTTGATATTAAGAGAAATAGTATATAAATACATTTAATTCATTGTGATAAAAAGACATGTTCTAGATATCTACTTAATAGCTCTGTGTATGTTAAATTTGTTAAAAATAAAATTACAAATATTTTAAAATAAATATAAATATTTTATAACAGATTAAATTGAAAAATATATATATTATTACATTGATTTTCTCAGTTATTGTCATAATTTAAAAAATATGAAAATTCAAAAATGTCTATGAAACATATTTTGATTATTAAATAATTTGTACTGTTAGAAACATGTGCTTCCTTACCTTCGTTTTCCACCAAACACAGCCCTGATGAAGATATCTTGTACTGATTCTTGGTGAACTAAGTAATTCCACAGCAGGCGAGCAGGACTTGCCGAACTCTTAATAGAAAATGGCGTATTGTGAGGTTCCAGAAGTTGCCTAAATATTTAAAACAAAAAAAAAATAGTAACCTTTCCAAAGAAAAGAAGCTAAACAAAAATATATGAACAGGGTATTATTAAGCCATCAACTAACGAGTTACATGAGGCGCCAAGGTAACCCGGTATTAATAAAATTAACAAAAACTGAAACAAAAATTATTATTTTTATTTATGAACATAAAAGCACTTTCTTTATTTTTAGGACTACATATTTTAAAAGGCGCCTTTGATACAGTATTTGAAACCTGAAGTATTCCAGTATGTCCTGTGACTTTCATCAAATATATGTTGACAATTAGGGATCTTGTGAGTGATATTTGATACCACATTTTCGTATATGCAAAAGGTTCTTACAAACACCTTTATTAATAATTATATTATAGATGCTCAGTTTAGCTCTTTTGCATATTTAAATTATATTTGGCATATCTATTTCTACTTACCTATATTTTTGAATAGGTGGGCCTGTAGCAGCGCTTTCTACAAAGCATCCTGGAATATATTCAGGCGGTGTTTGTCTCAGTTCTAATTCACGTTTCAAAATTTCCTGCCAATTTGTTAAACTTCTAAGTGAACTATGTATCAAAGGACTTGCTACCGGCAGTTCGGAAGTCTCGAGGCCAGCAACCTATTGTGAAAAGGCAAGTATACTTGTCAGATAGTTATTTGTTAGCTTTTTAATGTACTCTTTAACTAATTTATCACCAACCAACTACATAATATCGTTTATTTATTACAGAACGACATTAATACTAGGTTCATTAAATACAATAAGCCATTATCAAAAAATATAAACGAGTACGCGAGTATACCAGAAATTAAATTATTGTATTTTCTGGTAAGGTATATATATATATATATATATATACTCTTATAGACGTTGATTAAATTGCACATATTTAATTAAAATAATATTCGTTTAATTTAGAAGTCCTTTTGGCACCAAATAAAAAAATCATTGGTCCCAAGTACCAACACAGAACCTTGTGAAACAATAGTTTACTGATTTTTTAGAATATTTTATATAAAATTTATTTTCATATTTTAAGAACCCATAAGTAGATAAATAAAACTATCAAGTAATAATGTTAATTGCAAATCATAACAGAATTTGGTATTAGATTTACTTACGGCCAAAAATTCCAACAATCTATTTTGAGCAATCCTCAAAGTCGCTAGCTTTAGCACTAACCAAGAGTAGGAGTTATAATCTGAGTGCTCATTGTTAACTGTTTTTACTGTTGCTGTTGTTGTTGTTGTACCGACGTCAAAAACGTCTTCGTCTTCATCTTCCTCCTCATTTTCACTTTCGACTTCATCGACGTAGTAGTTTGATTCAGGCTTAAAGAATAATTATTTATGTAGCAACTACAATTACCTACCTCAAGTGAAACTTATTATCACAAGAGGATATTGTCCGAAACTCTACGGGGAAAAGTATAGTTTATTTTTTCATACAATTCTATAAAAATCATGTATTTTCGAGTTAAAAGAAAATGATGATTTTTGCTGAATTTCTAAGATAGGTTAGTTACGCTAGTAATATATTTATATTGTACAGGGTGATCCCCTATAATGTCGCCCCCCCCCCCCCCTCCATTTTCTTTTTAAAATATCCCAAAAAAATTAAAAGTATGTTTATGTAGGTACTGAAAAATACTTTTTTTTCTGCATATAAAAAATATTGGAAAAATGATCAGTATACAGGGAAAAACCAAAAGTTAATTTTTTTCAATGGATCACCCTATATATGAATTTATTTTTCGATTCGTCGTAAAATTCTAAGCATATTTTATATATGGTGTTATACCTCTAGTGTTAGTAGTTTTACAGCTAGAAACTACTTTTCATCTTGGTAGCAAGAAGGCCATTAAAAATGGAGTAAAATGAACTTCACATTCCTATCTTAAATTTCCAAGAGCTATGTGATGGTGCTAACTGATGGTACCTACCGAGGTACCAGTTTTGGTACCCATGGTACCGCCTACCAGTTAGTACCGTCAGATAGCTCCTGAAAAGTGGAGATAGAAATGTGAAATTCCTTTTTCTCCATCTCTAATGATCTTCTTGCTACCATGGTGAAAAGTAGCCAAATTACCGATTTTCAACTATTTATAACTGTGAAACTACTAACTCTAGAGGTATAACATCATACATAAAATATGCTTAGAATTTTACGAGAAATCGAAAAATAAATTCATATATAGGGTGGTCCATTGAAAAAAATTAACTTTTTGTTTTTCCCTGTATACTGGTCATTTAATCAGTATTTTTTACAAGCAAAAAAAAACATTTTTCAGTACCTACATAACCAAACTTTTAATTTTTTCGGTACACTTAAAATAAAAAAGTTCAAGGGAAACAGTGCGATAAAAAAAATTTGCAATAAAATATTAAATATTTCAAAATCTATTACTTTACAGTGAATTACATAGTACGTTCAAACAATCTTGCAACATTTTGTTCTTTTTATAATTACATGAAACTTATGTAGATAATTAATTTGAATTTTGTATCCATGTAAGTTATTGTGCAGTAATTGAAGTCAAACTGTTTTAAACATACACATTAACGCAAACCAGTATTGTCTAATTTAGTTTGAGTCGGTCTCGCTACTAGTTACACTTTAGGTTGATGGCTGGCTCTTTGGAAAATTTCGCCATTATATTCTACTTGACATGTAATTCTATATAAAGAATCCATTTTGTTTTATTAAGTACATGTGAAGCTATTACCTGAAGAGCTATCTAATACTAGTTAATCCTGATACTTCGCAAAATGGATCCATATTTAGATATTTTCTTATGGATTACTACCAGTTCTCTTGGTTGCAAGGTTGTGCTCAACATTTTTTTAATAAGAAGTTCTTATTCTTTAATATTAAATCAATTTTTCTATTCTAGTTTGCTTAATTGGCTTGTCTCATTATATAACAAGTATATTTAAATAAGAAATAGATGAATATGAAATTACTGTTAATTGTGCATACCGTGTACGCTAAGGAACTGTATATACCTTTTGTAATAAGAAGGCCAAAATACTCATCTCAGGCGGTACAAACTGTTCCCGATAGGTTGGTTTATCCTCCTTCATTACGCTCGTTTGTTGACCCAGCAACTTTGTGTTCAATTTAAACCTTTGTTTGTTCAACCAATTAGCTGGTCCGCTGAATTCCTCGCTTGGTGTCTGTACACTCGTTTGAGTTTGCAATCCTGGATGATGCATACCCGGGTGGCTTGTTAAACTTGCAGTACGTAAGAGTTTCTTCACACCTCCACCAAATAATCTACAAAGTGATGATTTCCAGGTCTAACATGAAATTTTTTAACCTCTAATTTAAGTAATTATATAAAAACAAACTAAGACTCAATGTTTTGGCGTCCAGAAATTATATTTCATCTAAACAATGTTACTATGAATGGAACCATATTCTTTATATTCTTTATTTGTTAACTACCTCACAATACAATCCAAATTGAAAATTCCTCAGGTAATGCTAGGTAGATTCCGCAAGCATGTCATGCATTACAAATATATGATAGCAAATTAGACGATGTCAAACATAAATTCTTCCACAAACATTGCAGCAGGTAACTCTCCACCAGGGACCGAGGTTAAATAGATCTATCTAGGTGAGGCAATTTCATTTAATAATACAAACTGAAGAAATAAATAACCTATTCGCACTCAAAAACCTAGGGAATACTCTCCAACATGTCAACGAATTTGGCAGAGAACATTTGAACAGTGTGGGTGTTGTCACATTCGGCTTGCGAAACACAGTCCCTTAGTGACATGCAGTAAAAATGTTATAACAAAGAGCAATAGATATATACATGTTAGATGTATTATTCTGTGAGAATATACGGAGCGAAAGAACAAAAGTGACTTTTTGACTTAGTGAACTATTGTAAAAAGAGTAGCACCTTTTTTATGAATAAATACCATCACAAAGGATTGGAAAAATTCGATTTAATTAAGCTGATCACCATAAAAATTATTGGTAAGATTAAAAATATTCACAGGAGTATCATAACGATTACAAACATATAATTGTGAGACAATTGCTTTTAATTATCAGAAAATGTTTTAACTGCTTTACACGACACTAAAAATTAAACGTCGAACAAAATCACCTTAAAATAAGGACCGTATAAAGTATTCTAAAGTTGCTTTACTCGGTAACTATTACTACTCAATGTTACTTACCTTCCCCAAACGTCGGAATCTAGATTGTGAGCAGTTACATGAAATAGAATCACACAGTCACATGTGACAAGTCCGTACAACAACAATGCCAAATAAGTTGCCGTGAATGCCTCGCATAAAAGAACCGTCAACCTAGGTGTATCTTCATCCTTTTCTCGGGCAAGAAGTGCCCTAAGACTTGTCACTCCTGGCCACTTTGGGGGGAAAGTGACTATTTGAAGTACTTCGTTTACAGAAATTTTACGTTTTCGTCCCACTAGGTATGTAGAAGTGATATCCTGTAAAAAATATTTGATTGAGAAATCTTGGGCGCTACGACATCATTAAAAACTCAGCTGAGCTAGTGAATCCATTTTTGTTAGTCACTTGGCACCGCAGAGGTGCAAGTCACTTGATAACACATGAACTTGACAGTCGACTAGCCGAGTGTACTGATTTTTTTTTATATTTTCAAGCAATGCTGTGAGTAAAAAAATAATATATTAATAGAATATTATTAACTAAAATTTAGATAGACATTATACACATGTTTTCATGTAACTGATTTCAGTTATTCTAGAGTCGAAAAAATGAAAATGATGCATTTCCGCAGAATTTTTTTTATGATTTTGTATTTGGGGAGGTTGCTCTATACTAAATAAACAAATATTTCTTATGTAACTGATTTCAGCTAAGCGAAAGTTGATCCCATATCTTTTCAGTCTCAAACGTCTGGCAACAGTGTGCCTTCTTCAAAATATCTTTCTATTGTGACTTGTGACATTTGACAGTAAAAAGGAGGATGATGCTTAGCTTAAAAATAAACTTTATTTTGTTTTATGGGGCTTTGGGCCGCCTTAAATTAGAACCGAGACAAAACGGAAGCCTCTCGTTCTACGCAAATGTCTCCTAGAATTGATTTTCAGGTGTGTATTGTCTATATTTCTAGTGCTTTTGCGGAGTGGTGCTGAAAATTTGTGTCAAAACTCGAACTTTGGAGCCATTTTTACGGCTTAAATGTGGCGGATCCTCCGATTTTTTTGGCTTAAACTACTCTATAGGACACCCCCTTTCTAATGAAAAGAAAAAAAATCGCGAAATCGTATGTCACAAGACCCCTCCACAACAATATAGAATATATCTACGCCAATAACAGTTTGTTCTCTAAACCATGGTTAATATACAATTTCTTCCACTACTAACACATCTACAAAGCAATTTTGGAATGTGTAATTATTATTAAGGTAATTGTTTAGTATAGGTCCTTCACATAAAATGACTATTTTGTTATTATAGAAGGTTAGAGATCACCTTAAAAAGTAATTTTATACAGGGGGAGTAATTGTTTAGTATATATCCTTCACATAAAATGAGTATTTTGTTATTACAGATGCTTAGAGTTCATCTTAAAAAGTAATTTTATACATTTTCTGGCGGAAATGATAATTTATGGAAATATTGAACACTTTTTACCTACTAGATAATAATTAGTATAGGTCCTTCAGATAAAGTGACTATTTTGTCATTATAGAAGGTTAGAGTCCACCTTAAAAAGTAATTTCATACAAAAATTTTTTGGCAGAAATGGTAACTTATAGAAATATTCAGTTTGGATTAGTTTGGGTTAGTTTAACTAATTTAACTAACCCAAACCAACCTAAACTAACCCAAACTAATTTATTTATTCTTATTTTACGAGATAAACTAACCAAACTAACCCAAAGATTTAAAAAAAAAATCTAAAAAATTGTTCGTGTTGTTGATGCTCAATAGCGAACGCACTATCGCGCTGGTATTTTTTTGCTAATCCAAACTAACCGGATTTAACTCAAATTAACCCAATACAACCCAAACTAATCCAAATTAACCCAGAATTTGCATAAATTATCATTTCTGCCAGAAAATATTTGTATGAAATTACTTTTTAAGATGAACTCTAACCTTCTATAATAACAAAATAGTAATTTATGTGAATGCCATTTTATTTTAAATTGGTACTTTGTGCAATATTCCAATTTTAATTGACACTTTTAATCCTTGCACTATTATCGATTATATACATATAACGTCTGTCCTTTTTTAATTTGTTAACATAAACAAATATTAATATGTGGACAAAGATGCTTGTACCACCGGTCATTGGGTAAACTATCACCAATTTAACAACCTAAGAATACATTATTTTTGACTTATGTATATAGATATATTTTATATATTCAAAACAGTGGTTTTATTTTAAAATAAAAATTTGCATATAATTTAACAATCCTTGCGATGCAAAAAAATTAATAACACTCTCTGCAAGAAAAATTAACAATTATTTGTAATTTAAACGTAATGAGAAATAATATACTCTCACTGATTCATTAATTCAGCTACATTTTCACTTCTTTTAGTTCATTTGTTTCTTCGACAATAAATAAACTACAATTGCAAAAACTTACCTGTGACTCTTGTATTGAAGCCTTGAAAGTATCAGAGTCACAGAGAGACTGGTAAATACATGCTGAGAGAGCTATTGCCAAGTCTCTTAATACTAACATCTGACTTTGATTTGTATGTGGATTGCGAAGATCGACCATCTAAAATAAAATAAAAGTAAGAACTATCATGGGTCACAATAAATCTTAAAGGTCGCAGTAGCAAAAAGACGCTTGCAAGCTCTCCGTAATCTAAAAACTATCATATGTGTGCGCAGAACCATAACAAAATTACTTGTCGAACATGGCGAAAAATAAAGGATTGAATCAATTGTGATTTGTCATTTGTCTTAAACCAACTATAGTTCAAATGATTTCTATCCATCTATATCGTCAAGGGCAAGTGATTTGCCTCACTGCATCCTCCATTTGGTTTCTTGTGCTTCAGAATACCTGCCATTACGTGACTCTTTTAGGGCCTGCTGAAATTTCGAGCAATGGAAAACTTTTACAAATTCGCTTTTCGACTAAATAATATATCTTCTGAGATAGGTTTGCTTCTGAATGTAGAACTTTTTAATACTTCTGAACAAGCTTAGTTTGTTCCTTTTAAGTTAATTATCATACTTAAACTGAAAAAGTTCGGTTACCAATTTCCCTCGCCGAATAATAAAAATGCAAATTTCAAATTCTACCATTTTAATGACTGTGCTGAACGAAAATCAACGGAGCGCTAGAGAAATCGATGTTAACAGAACTGGAGAAATCTGCGCCGAATAGATTATAAAAATGATAAAAAAAAAGTTCCCTGATAGCATATAAGAGCAATTTAGAAGACGCGTCAATCGGATGACGAAATTTTGAATTGTATAGTTTTCACGACCCTTGTTTTCAGCCCAAAATAAATAATACTGTTACAAATGGGATTTGTCACCTTACATCAATATTTTGCAAAATTAGTAATCCATATTGTAAGAAGTTATTTTGGGTTGAAATTCACAGGTTATGATATAATGTAATATGCTGATTTTCTTTGCAGTAGCAACAAAATTTAAAGAAATTTTTAGTAATTCCTGAATAACTGAATGAGATGAAACTGAATTTTGATTTAATAGTTTTCATTTCTTAAAAGTGGATAGTGGATGTAGACGTAAGTTTAAGCACTTTTTCAAATCTTTCCAAACAGGTGACATCGTTTGATATTTGTACATAAGCCGTTGACTTTTTTAATATATAATGTATACGCAAAGCCAGTATCATACACGATTATTATCCAATTTCCGTCAATAAACCAATAATTACTTGTCAAATTGATCTGAAAACTAAACTAACTAAAACTTACTGTGTGCAACATATCATGCGTTAGGCTCTGCAAATATCTAATAGGATCAGCAATAACAGTTTTACTACTAGCGACACTTGCTGCAAGCAAAGGTAGACTTGTCGGGAATGGTAAGGGACTAAGCAACTGCTGATGAGTTTTTTCCTGTTGCAATTCCTGTAACAGCAACATTAGTTCCATTCTTACGGAAGCAAGCCCGCCGGTGGCACCATGTAAGGAACAGTAACTT
>MU182533.1:70838-82885 GCA_016904865.1 Pissodes strobi | reverse complement strand
GCATCATATTAACGTATTAATGCAAAAATAAAACACAAAGTACAAGGCAATGAATACTGTGCTTTGCAGTTACATTTAGCGAGGGAGAGAAGTAATTTCAACACCAGAATGCTTGCGCTCCTGGAGCAAAACTAACAAAAACTAACCGAAAACATACATACCCACACTTCAAATAGACGTAGTTACTCAAATGATTCAATAGCACAAGGGTATGTAGTCGATTGTAAGTTACATACTTCTTACAAATCAATGCGCCTTGAAATCGGCACCTATTTAGAACCAAATCGTGCGTTACTTTTCAGCGTTGATTTCAAGACCACGATGCCTTAAATTGAACATGGAAACGTAAACACGCCTCTAGGCCAAAGACAAGTGAAACAATTGCGTCTTATTACTAAATGGCTACTTGGACCAAAGAAAATCGCAAAACGAGTAATTACAAGCCTTCTTGTTTAACGCAATTAAGATACCATATTAAAAATATGGGAAAAACTGATAATGGACTGTATAGACTCTAGGAAAAAGGAAGAGACTAGCCTGACCAGCGAATATATACCCTGCGAATGTCCCATGCTTGTTCAGAAATAGTAAAATATTTATATAAATAGAGCCCCCAAGAAAATCCGAAATTATATCAAGGGCTAAGGTGATCTTGCTCGGTCTACACTAGATCAGGGTCATGCACCAATAATCTATATAGGTCCAAGTAATGAAACGCTGTAGAGTCAAAATGACCCCCACAAATCTAATATAAAAAATATACATATGGCAGTGGAAAAGTTAAGAGCTAAATGATAATGCTGCTAATGAAAATACATATAGAATGAGAAATTCATAAAGGTTTACTATTCAAAAGACCCAAATACGAAATAAAACGTTAAACTTACATGGCGTAGCTTTCTGCCTGTCGGGAACCACATACGGCAGCTTAGATAAAACTTCCAAAGCCAATGCCGGGCAACCAGCCCTAAAATGGCCATGTGCGGTCGCAAAGTACAATTGCCTCTCCAAAGGAGTGATAGAGTCTTCGGCAATAATCTGCTTACCATCCTTCCATAATTTTCTTTGACCGCTGGTAGCCAAATTTTGACGCATCAATAGCGAATGCGTTCGGAGATATACATAGAAGTTAAATACGTTAGGATCTGCTTCTTTAGTTTCTCTTGCCTCGTCATCGTGAGCAGGATGTTGAGTACCTGCGTTACCTATCAAAAGAGTGCTAAGAGATGTTTGGTAATCTTTCAAGGTCCAAAGAGCCATAGACCTGAGGAAAGGATCGGGGTGAGCTCTGGTAAGATCTTGATTTTCACCTGCAAAGTAATTAGTTATAAACGGAAAGGCTGTTCTTACTATTAATGAAAGATTTCTTGCTCCGATCGTCGAAAGAATGGTATAGTAATTCGGAATGATAATGGGAGCATTTCTGGAAGAATATTCTACATGAAATTATGTTTTCGAGAATTTACAAAAATAACGAGCATCATATTGTATGGAATGGAAATGTACCAGTAAAAATCAACAAAATTTCATTCTATATCTATATTCATGACATATCCATCAATTTGTTTAGTCCATTTAAATCAAAATGAAGCTATTTAAAGTGTCGAATTGTTACCTTTTTCTTCGTTCCGTTTTTTGACTTTGATTGTATTTAACTAGAAAAACATAGAACCTTTTAGGTCCTGGTTTCAGAGTTTAAATTGCACAAGTACCAATTAAGTTACACTAATGAAGCAAAAAAAAATTAAAAGGATTTGACGCTTCTGGGAACAAAACTGCCCCTGTTGTCAGAAGCATGAAGACTAAAAAGAAAAATGATTGGTAAATACAATTACAACGATTTGAATAGCAAGACAATAAAAGATTCGTGCATGTTGTCAAGTTTCTAGTTTGACTTTTGAGTTTGAATTTGACAAGAACAATGCAATATCATTATAATGATTGGCTTGTTATTTGTTAGGTCTTGTCATATTAAGGTTATATTCGGTAAATAATTGTTGTATTTTTGAGGTGCTGTAGTATAAGTAAGTACTATGTTTTTTGGAAGAATTCAATGATTCTCATTTAATTAATCCGTTAATTTTTAAGTGGTCTTTGATAACTTCTGTTTTTAGCAAAGCCAACGAAGTGTTATTAAGATTAACAGAAGCTGAAGTAACACATTCATCTTTATCTAACAATATTCAAGCACTTCCTTCCTCCTCCAACGGTTCCGTTGCTACACCTCAATATGACACAGACCTAACAAATAACAAACCAGCCGTTATAATGATATTGCATTGTTCTTGCAAAGTGAAACTAGAAACTTGACAAGCTGCATGAACTTTTTACTGCCTTGCTATTGAAATCGTTATAATTGTATTTTCTAAACGTTTTAATTTTTAGATTTCTCACTTTTGATAACGGGGGCAGATTCGTTCCTCGAAACGTCAAGGCCTTTTAAGTTTTTTAGCTTCATTATGGTAACTTAATTGGCACTTGTGCAATTTACACCCTGGGACCACGACCGAAAAGGTCCTATGTTTTTCTAGTTAAATTTGATCAAATTTAAAAACCGAAGGTTACTATTTGACACACAAAAATTAATCTTCCTCAACAATATAGAACATATCTACAAAATGGGGCTAGCTATAGTTTATTCAGAATTTTTTGACAGCACACAAGCTGAATTATACAGCACAGAGCAGGTGCAAAAACCATAAACACCCTGTGAACTATAGGGGGTTACCAAAAAATTCCTACCTTTCGTAGGTACCTTCGAGCATAAAAAAGTAATTCCACATTGGCATACAACATTTTTATGGCAATTTATTGCTTTAAAAATAAAGTAATCTGTGTAGATGTGTTCGAGATGCTACACTGAAAAATGGCGTTAAAACTTGTTCCACGTAAGTTATAAAGATATGCTTAATGTAAAAGCAAACATTGTTTTGAATGTACAGCGTTATCATTTTAGTTTGTCCCACTTTTAACGGCCCGTAACTTTCTTGTTTTTTTGCGTTAGTAGATTCATTCAAAAACAGGTTGTAGAATTTTTAGCCAAGTTTTCATAAAAGCAAAAATTGCACTTTTTAAATAGGCGCATTAAACGACTCCATTTTACCCGATTTCAAAAATATAACACACATATGCATTCTTATCCTTAATTCCATCAACATTGAGAAAAATATGTAAAAATAATATTGTTGAAAGCATCAAGATAACTATGCAATGATTGCTATGGATTTTATCATTTATGGTGTCAATGTTATGGTTATTATTCCCTTCCAATTTCCTGGCAGTTTTTTTGTAAAACCCAACTATCATGAGATATTATTATTCAGGTCAGGAACAATGTTTTATGTTTGTATAAAATTTTGAACCAAATAATTTTGTGATATTAATAATCGTTTTCTTAAGAAAGAATCTCAAGAGTGGTCGGCTAACATCTCGTACTAAATAACCTCCTCATTTAAAAACTAGTACTTTCAACATTGTTCTGTATTTTTTCGTATCCTGTAATATACTATTTCAGTTCAATAGTGCATTACTCGAACTGTACCTATGTTAAGCAATAAAACGCTGGCCACTATCAAACAGAATATGATATATGAATATAATTCAAGCATGAAAAGCCAAATTTAACGAATCGTAAAAAAACCTGATGATTTTGTGACAAGAAAACATTCTATTTCATTGTCACTGTTTACGTTTAATAGCAATTTGAGACCAACACATACAACGTACCACTGAGTAGCACTCGGAAAAAAGGACGCGACACTATAGCGCTAAGAAAAAAGAGCTCCACACCAAAAAGCATAAGAACATATCGTCTGATTATCATACTTTTGGTGCTCTACATTATCATATTACACCTTGATTTTTTCACATCACATCATTCAAAATTGACTTCGAATTTGGTGTTCAATATTCCAGTTTTATTAAGCGGTAAATATTTGCCCTTTATGTCACTCGAATTTGTAATAGAGAGAATCGTTTTGCTCCTGATCCCAGGACATAAATTGGCATTAAGTCCAATTTATTGGTCCTAACATAGATGAAATACATAAAGAAGACGTTACGTTTCGAAGGCAAATCTGCTTTACCTTTCCTCATTTTTAACAATTCGTTAATATGATATCCTATCGGAATTACGTACGCTCTAATTCATTTAGTGAATTTTTCTACTAGATATTAGCAAATGCAACAGATAAAAAATTACCATTTTGGTCACATCCTAAAATTTCTCTATAAAGTAGTTTCTTCAGGCTATCTCCATCTCCCTCATAAAGACGTGTGATTACAATTGCCATCTGTATATCTTCAATTTTGTGTATACAAATTTCTACTGCATCGTTCAGATTTCCTGCCAGCATAAAAAAAGCGGCCGCGTGTTCGAATCTCTGTTTGCCTAGTAGAGCATATGCGTTTTTCAATGCTGCTTTACGCCACCGGTCTTCAGCAAAATTATTTGAAAAGAAATCCGTCATTCTTTGGTCTCTTTTTGATCTAAAAGGTTATATATTTAGTATAACTGGACTATGCGAATTCTATTAAAACTGGACACTATTAATATATTGTTACCTATGTAAAACGATGAAGTGAAACTTGCGGCAGCGTTTTTTTTTCTATGGGTTAAAAATTATATTCATTAATTTTTCACTTTACATTTTGTAAAAGATGCAACTGTTTCTTAAATAAATCTACGCACAGTAGCTATATGACTTGTAGTCATAGAAAAGTGATTTATGTATACACGAAATAAAACATTCACTAGATTTATTTCCTCTACGTTTTGCGACGTTCATACCAAAAGTCGTCAGTCATATCAAATTATTATTGTATTTATTGTGTTGTGTTTGTTTTTTTAAATTAATTTTGCACTGGTGAAATATGATTTACTGTTGTGATGCTTCCTTGACTTGTACGATGTTAAGATTTCCATATTTGGATGAATCGGTAAATACCTATCAGTCTTACCACAGACCACTTTTGTGTTGTAATTAATTACCTTTTATGCATGCAAAATTAGTTTACCATAGAAATAAGCATCGGAACTATACATTTAAATAACTAGTAATTAAGAATTAATTTTTTTTATTAAGTATATTCTTATCGAGACAAGCTTGGATTGAAAATAAACTCTTTATGGAACGTAGGCACACTATATAGACAAGAGCTTCCAGAAAGCTAGGGAAGTAGCAAAAAAAGTAGTATCTGCTAACGCAAGCAAATTAAAAACAAGAGCGAGTTTGAACGCAAGAGCTTCGCAAATGTCTGGCTTGATCAACCAAATATTGGGGAAGTTCGCAAACAATAACAAAATTGGGTGTTACGTCATCAATAGAAGTTAGTAAGCTTTCTACATAGACAACCTCACAAGCAGGGAAATTTTATTATTTCCCCCTAACATCTATTATTTTAATTTCGCTTTCTAAACTTTCTAGTTTTTTGTTAAAACGTTCTCAATTTCGATCCTTTGTTTTTTTAGTTCTTATTTTCATGTTTTATTTTTAAATCTTTTTGTTTAACGATGTAACAGTAAAATGCTCGAAACACGATTTATTAATTATTTTACCCTAAATGTGACAATATATTGAAGTCAAATTTTCGATCGGCATTGGCGCGAGACGAAATGTTGAGAGATTTGATTGAAATAGGAAGAGATAGAAAGAAGGACAAACTCCGCAAATACCTCAGTAATATAAATAAATATTATAAGTGATCACTAACCAGAAATCTTGATCGGCGTAAGACTTAGGTACATCGTCGAAAGATCTGGGAGTAATAAGGATAAAATATGAAAGTAATATAAATGATAAACACGTGTATAAATAAAAGACTCCAAAAGGACCGGTCCACAATACATCTGGAGGAGTCTATTATATAAGAATTGCAAACAATGTTCGCTAATGGCAGTATATTCTTTAGAGAAATACCAGTCTAGGCTAAAAAGGCCGGTGACCAGAGTTTGGCAATAAAATACAGATATGACGTACGCCAAAGGCGGTAATTCGTGAAGAAAAAGGTATAAGGTAATAATAAAATGAGGTTTAAGCGAGTGTAGCGGAGTATAAATAAACAAATATATGACAATAAATAAATATAAGAAAAAGAGAGAACATAGGTTTAAATAAGTTCTTTCAAACTAAGAAAGTATACGACCTGAATCATTATATATTTTTTTTTTACATGATAATTAAACGACCATAATTAGACGGCGATAGAAAATAAAAGGTTATAAAATAATTTATTTTTAAAATTTAACCAGAATAGAAAAGTGCAACCAAACAAAACATCCCTAAGTATGCTACATAAAATACAACTAATTAAATGTTTAAGTATATAAGACAAAACTGCTTAAAGACCTTACGTATAGTTCATTTTATGGAATGGTTGATAACTTTATTAAATAATACAAGAAAAATATAGATAATATTTTATTTCTTAATAAGGCACATTATTAGGCAACTACTGAAAAATAAAAACACATCAAAGGACTGCTATTATTAAAGCTAAATGGATTTTATTACCATGGATTTTTTTCTTTTAATCATAATTAATACTAGTAAGTGATTCAAAATGCCTTTAATGCATAATTATATGCAATTCCTATTTATGCAAAGAACGATGGATACCTATGCATTGATAGACTTGATAGTTATTATAGAATAGAAAATTATACTATATCATTTTATATTATATTATTATATACGTTATATTGGTTATGTTACTTATTATTAATTGTACTAGATGTAAGATAAATTTTAGACAAACGGAGCTCCACTTCTCATATTTCCATATCTTTTATTCTATGATCATACTATGAATTCTTTCTTAATCTTTTTACTAACAAACTCTTCCTTCTATTTCCATACCTTATAGTATAAGTATTGTATAGTCATAAGAACAGGTTGACGTGTTAAAAGTTACAAGATAAAGTAAATTGCTGCTATATAGAGTTACATATTCACAAATGTACTTTGAAATATTTCATTGCTTACATATCACAGAAAGGAACAAAAATTTCAGGTCTAGAGAAATTTTTTCTCGAAAAAGGGGGGAGGTGTAATGGTATAAGTATATACCCTGTATATCTACAGAATATTGTCATTATTAAATATTATCATAATACATTTTATAAACTGCACACTGTTGCACGGATAGCAAAACACGCTGACCTGATTAGCGACTGGGTTTAATTAAGTTCATTGATACCATCATTGTAATATCAACCATTATACAATCAATACACATAGAGTTAAGTAAGCTCAGACTATTATTGAGGCCTCGGATGAAAGAACCTAACTCAAACTATAAACTTAAGTGAACACGATATGGCACCCCCAGATTGAGTCTTTACATACTCTATAAAATCTAAATGGATAAGAAAGACAGTTAAGAGTCCCAATAGAGTTTAGGCTAGGCAAATGTAGCCCAGATTGATTTAATCCCATTTCACAAAAAGGCTGTGTTTGAAGTTAAAGACCTAATATAGTAAAATTGCCCCATTTTAGTCTGCATGAGTAAACATTTAAAGTCCTAATAAGAGTTAAAACATTTGTTATTGGGACTCATTTTTTATATTAAAATTCCATTTTTATGCTTTGATACCATGTTGATCGAATTTTAATTATTGTTTCTCAAAGTAGGTAACTAATCGATGCCTAATTTTTATTTAAATAAACATTAAATTTAGTCAACTCGAGATTACAGATTAGTGATTTTACCAGTTGGTATTGTGAAAGGTCAGTATTTCATATTCCTGTGTTATCAATGGTATTCATATTTTTATTACTTACTCTTTGAAATCCTTGACTCACTTCTCAAACCACTCTACTGCCTACTGTTTAAACCATGGAGATATAAACTCTCCTCAATAATGACATTTCATTATTTTAAATAATATTTATTTGTTACAGATCTGGACTTCTCGAATAGGGAATGAGAAATTAGAACAGCTACCTTTGTGGAAAGTCATTCGCATCTCAAACCAATAATTATATACAAATTCCGCCATGCTATGGGGAAAAAATGTATATGTGCAAAAGTCCAATTAGAATTTTTATGTAATATATTGGTGCAACTGGCCATAGTGAAGTATATCATAGCAGAATATTTCATTTTGTGAGTTAAGCAAAGAAAGACAGATTTTATAAACATCATTAATAAATCAGTAATAAATAAATAATTAATAAATATGCATATTATTTACCTACATTGATATTGTTTTATTTATCACCAATATGCCTGGTTACCAAATATTTACTAAATAGTAAACATTTGCGCAGTATTCCGAAACTTGCTGAAATTGCTATTTTTCAATAACTCACATTCTAAAACTTAATTTTTGGCAGTTTTTACACACAATTTCTTCCAAAAATGAAGTATTAAAATGATAGTTACTCAAAATAGAATTCAGAAAGTTTGGGAGCACTGCTCTATTTCAAAACAATTAAAATTTCAAATCAGTCATCATTTGAACGGCCCGCCAAAGATTAGTTCAATGATGACTGCACCGCTATGGCAGCACAGTCGCAAATGCTACTGGCAAATACAACATAAGTGAGTGTTCTATCTCGTGTAGATATAAATCAATTTTCTATGCTTGTAATTCTTATTACAGCATACGGTTAGTAAGGCAATAAAGTTATCGCTGGTAGCAATTTCGAGAGCTTTCAAGATTTTAGTGCAATAAGAAATTATTATTCTTGATACCAGCAGAAATTTGAATTAGAATAATTTTTTACTGAATGAGAACTTAGTGAACAAGACAGCATCAGAAAAATTATAGAAAGCCGCAGTTAAAATATGAAATACTCATATTTGACATACTATTCTATTCTATTTACTGATGTATAGTGAAGTCATATAAAATGCATTTTCTTCTATTCTTCTAAACTTCAGTTTAGTATTGGCGTTTTGATTAATCTTTAGCATCAACATAGAAAAAAATATATATCACTGTACGGTATTTCTATTGATGTGTATATTATATATGTTTTTAGTTCATGACGCATAATAATATAACATGTATAATAGGCCGCCGACGCGGAATGAGATCTGTATAAATTGTTCCGCCAATATTAATTTGATTATCAAGGCAGCAAATAATGGTCAACTTTTCGACGAAAAAAAATGTTTCATAATTTTCTAATCATAAATAAACAGATTGGCATTGAACAGCATGATGTATTATAATACAAAATAGCAGCAAAATATTAAATCAAACCTATTCTGAATGCTATGCAACTATATATAATATCTGACAAACATATAGAATACAAAAACAGTTTCATAGTTTTATTGACATTTCTAGCTTAAGGTGGAATCGAGGATCCCGTTTAATTGACTGACTACCTTGTTGTGCAATAACAAACGTGAATTTATAGTCCCAAAATTTAATCAATCTTATAAAAAAAATATACAATACCTATACCGATAATTTACCTGTATAAGCCCCACAACAGATTCTTCTTGTTCATAGCCAAATAATAAAGTGCTGCATCCATGGGATCTTGATTTAATTGAAAAGCAGCTTTTGCTAAAACTTGAACACAGCGTCTTAACAAGTTTAAATTTCGGATCCACCAACCAACACCCAACTCCCTAAGTTGGGTCCAAGTGGGTTCCCCTTTCGCATAGCTGGGAATAAGATTTAATAATTCCTCTTGGCTTTCCGAATGGAACGCCCAAGCAAGATTATTGCTTCCAACGCCGTTTTTCTGAAATTGGGACCTCTGCGCAAGTGGAAGGCATCTAAGGAGATAACTGTAATGTTTCATAGAAAGCAAAAATCGTAGACCACAATCGTCTAGATTATCAGTCATTATTTCTTCATTTTGAATTATCAGATTTTCTTTAACCATGGCTGATTTTGCAGCATCAATTGCAAATCTGGAAAAAAAATTATTTTTATGGCAACAAATAGTTATTTGAAATATCTCAGAATTACGAAATCAACATATATAATTTTATAATTATTAAAAATTAAAATATTTAGCAGGCTACAAAAACCAATATAAATAGTTTGCCGTTTTAAAACACCATATATCTGACAGTGATTGTTCCTGATCAAACCGGAAATAATCTGTCCTAATACTAGAAGCTATAAGCAATTGACAAGTTTCAACAATTAGGATAGAAAAGCATAAACAATTAAAGTTATTCTAACGTTCAAGTAAAGTAAGGGTTTATATTCTGTTACAATATAAGAAGCGTACAGACGAGCAATAGTTTATTTTTGTGAGAAAATATGAAAGTTTACTTAGAGGTTTGTAGTTTTAACTGACATCTAAGTAAAAATATTCCAGAAAGAGGGTTCTCTTACTAAGCGTTCAATCTCTCTATGTCGAGTAAATTACAACTGAATTCAAAACTATATACTGAATGAAGATTTTGCGATGCTTACTTTTTTAACGTAACGAGGTCAGCTTATTTGCAAAAATACAGTGTAACTTGAAATGTCATTAAAATATATATTCATCGTTTTATTGGCTAAATATTTGTATTGACGTTTAAGTAATATTTATTGCATTAAACAATTATTAAGCAGAAATAATAATATTAGACATAATAAAAGACAGTTTTACCTTTCCGCTAAATCCGTATTGCAATTAGCTACAGTATCAGCTAGGGCAAGCAAATGCATTTGATCCAGACTAGATAATCCTGGTAAATGCATGTGTGTTAAAAGCCTAGACAAAACTCGTCCTTGTTTGGGAGTGAAATGAGTAAGACCAACATTTCTTTCCGAAAGTCGTCTTTGCCTCCTGCAAGCATCTTCATCGTCATCTAATATATTGTCTAAAGATTCTTCCACTATGGTATTATTGTCAAACAGTTCGTTGTAGTCTTTCTTTTCTTCCTGAGTTAAAGGCTGTTCTTTATCTGCGGCAAGTAAAGTCCATAAAGGCAAAGGAGGTATATTACTTATTTCATCGTAATCTAAAGTAATTTCACTAATACTGGCTCGGTGCTCAGGACTGCCTGCAGGATAGCTAACTGACAAAGTTCGAGATCTAGCCCAACCTTGAATGTCTTCGGAGGGCTCCTGATTTCCACCGATACATTTGACTAAATGAGCTAATATAGCCTTAACCCATCTAATTTTTCCGGAATTGAGAAGCTCCATGAGTTGCTTAGGGTGATACTGAGGCAGTACAGGACAAGCGATTCGTGAAGCCTCGAATAACCCATAATCAGGCATATAATCAAGAGTCTGATCTTTATTCCTTTTCCGATCTAAAATTTGCAGATTAACGGAGCTGATTCGCCCCAATGTGGGAACTGCAGCAAGTTTGCGTTGGTTCTCCTGTGTAAGTGTCCTAAAATTAAGATAATTAAAGTTTTGAATTAATAACAGAATAATGACTGTACGTAATAATAGGCACACAAATAGACAGTGGCGACTTGTGAAGTTTAAAAATGGGAGTGCGCAGGGTGAAAAGAACTTTCTGTGCCGTCGGAAAAGGGTCGGGGGAGGCGAAAATTTAGGAGGTGTTACGCCCAATGTTTACCCAAAAGTCGTTAAAACCGTTTAAAAACAAGACTTCGGCGCCCACTTAAATGGCAAAATGTCTATTATTTGATTATTAACCCAAACTAAGTTTTGCTTGTAAACTAACAAAGATATAACAATAATCAATGAGAGACGTCATGGGTTTGCGCCGTAATTAATTCTGACCACCAATTTCATCGACTCTCAGTGTATCTTTCTCCTCTTCGCCTTCAAGCCTAGCATAGCTTTGTTTCTCCCTACGGCTGATGCCGTATATAGGTTTGATTTTATTTTGATTTTTATCATAAATCTTCTCGTTAGGTGTCAATGTGCAATGTTCCATATTGTTATCTGTTTTTATTAAAGACTTAATAAGTTTATGTGTTACATATTAAAGTACCTAGTAAATTGGGAAGAAATATATTTTTTTTTTATATTTTTATTATATCTAAGCAATATGCTTGTTGATGCAGCAAACAGGAAATTAGAGGTCAATGCTTAATTGCATATTTCATGTTTTACACTGAGACCGAGGGAAATTTCACTCAAATATACTATGTTCCAAGTT
>MU182533.1:42113-60838 GCA_016904865.1 Pissodes strobi | reverse complement strand
TTGTCTAGATCTAGGTACATTCATTACCCATTAAACTTTAAAATGTAGAATTAATCTTATATTTAAACTTTATGCAAATATTGGCAGTGTTTTAGATTGTTACTATTTATTTTTAGATACCTGAAATCCATTTCTCTGCTGCTATCATTCTCCATACTACCAACTTGTTTTTGACTATGTTGCTGCGGCTTCCACTGTGTATAAACATGCATTTCTGAGTCCATCCCAACAACAAGGATACCATCTCGAACCCAACTTATCTGCATTGGTAGTGCCGGCAGCCCGTCTGCGGTATGCAATTCAATCTTTCTCAAGGTCATCCATTTGAAATCATCTATAAACATTAGTACATCATTACTATAGTTTTAGACTAAAATTATAATGCCTGATTTTACCGCGGCACGATGATAATGACGCTACTCTTTTTATAGTTTCTCTCTCAGCATAGTCACAATTCCACGAATTGCCACCAGCTTGTGAAGAATGTTTTTTTAGATTTAAGACCATGCAATATGTAGAATTTAAATTATAATGAGTTTGCTTAAAAATCACTTTCGAAAATTTATTTATTTAGTAGTGGCGATCCGCGGTCAAAAAATCAGGTGCGATTTCAATTTTGGTTGGAGGGGGGCTGTTTATGGCGTCATTTATGCAGCAGAATAATTTTTCCTTATATCAACACGCACGGAGCTCTCTATAACTTTGAATTAACTTTCTATTAAAAGAACGATTGTTTCTGATTATTGAACATTTCATTGTTACTAGTTGGTCAGCTGTGTTCAAAAATATGATTTTTCTCTTTTTGTTGCGAAAACCAAATTTCAAATAGAGGAAATAATATCATATTGTGGTTTCATTACTTCTTAAATAGCTGCAACTACTAAAGTAGAGCTACTTAACGACACAATTACAAGTAACTAATTCAATGCTCGAATTCGTCTCAGCCTCGAGGAAGGTTTTATACATATTGCGAACCATGTAATCATTGCTATGTGAAGACTCGGGACAATTTACTGACATAAATAGTCTCGTTTCGTTAAAGATTTTAAGTGCCGTTTAGAAATGTGAAAGTGAATGCTTAGGTAGTTTAGTAATAAAAATAAACAATATTTAAAATAATGATTAATTATTGTTGTTATTTTATTGTTCTTTATTTTCTGGTGTGGTCCGACCTCATCTACTCTATGCCACCGACCGCCACCGATTTAGTAGAATAAGCTACACATTGAAAGAAGCGCAAAATCGGCAAAGAACATTGCACTAATAAAAAGACAACTAAATCAGATGCAAAACCCCACAAGACACGCAAAAATATTCAAAAAAACCTTGGGAATTAATAATTAATTATTATTTTATTATATGCGAATTGTCAAGTTTCAAAATGCAAAAGTATCAATTAAATACAAGTTTCATATTACACTCCTTAGCTGTTCAAGGAAAACAGCCTAGACAAAATAGACATTTCACAATGGCACTCGTCAAGTCTATTGTGCAGGGTGGTGTCACCCATAATGCCCCCCCCCCCCTTTCTTTGTTAATTTTTAAGCTACAAAAAAAAATAAAAAACAAAATTGTAGGGGTTTTTATGTAGTTTTTGCACACGTAAAGAAAAAAAAAGAAAAAATTGTATAGTATACAGGGTAGATCAAAAAGAATCATTTTTTTAAATCTAGTCCCCATTTTTTATTCGATTTTTCGATTCTACCTAAAGTTCTAAGGATTTTTAATATAACACACTATACGCCTATTCCTAATACTTTAGGAGTTATTGACAGTTGAAGGCGCTATTTTTTAATTATAATAATAATTCTTTAATCATTTTTAAAACAGAAGATACAAAAGCACTACTCGAAGCAATGAGGTCGAATTGAGGAAACTCAATATTTACACCTCAATGACTTCAAAAGCTAAACAAAAAGTTATATTTGTAGGTGGCTGTTGCCATAGAAAAATAAAAGAACAAACAAAATAGCGACTTCAACTGTCAATAACTCCTAAATTATTAGGAATAGGCATATAGTGTGTTACATTAAAAATCCTTAGAATTTTTTGTAGAATCGAAAAATCGAATAAAAAATGAGGACTAGATTTTAAAAAAATGTTTCTTTTTTATCTACCCTGTATACTGTACAATTTTTTGTTTTTTTTTTCCTTTACGTGCGCAAAAACTACATTAAAAACCCTACAATTTTGTTGTTTATTTTTTTTTTGTACCTTAAAAATTAACAAAGTTAAAGGGGGGGAACGTTATGGGTGAACATACAGAAATTGTACTGCATATAACACCGCACCCAAAAAATTAAAAAAGTTAATAAATTTACAGTTACTATTTATTCTTAGTACTATTTAGCAATGTTTGATATTTTGTATAAATATTTTGTAATTTATAATTTTCTATAATAAACTTTCTAGAATATAGAGAACTAAATAAAAATAAAAACTTTCTCATCAATATTGACTTTTATAAATTCATGAACATTTATTGACATTGTCGTATTGGTATTGAGAAAAGTATATGACCACCTGCTAGATTCCAACCAGCAACTTAATACAGCAGATACTACGTTCTAAACAACTGGACCAAGTAGGTACACTGAATTCTATCACGCCATTGTGGTATCGTTCTCTCAATAGTAGTATAGTATTTATGTAGCTCGCAAATCTTCCTCAATTGGCTGGTGCTAAGTAACGGTATTACTGGCTCAAAGTCAGCAAGAAGTTGTATTTTTTTCAATCTTAATATGACTGAATTTGAATACATTAATTTATAGCAATATTAATTACATAGGAATATATACTTATTTATAAGAATTGTATTTTAAGTTTCTATCTCATTATTGCATTGTAGTATTATTCTTATGTAAGCTGTGATGTTAGGCTGCCTACAATTATATTGCTTTTATTAAAAAAAAAAAAGTTTTATTTCACAAGTACATATCAAGTATAGAGAAGGCCGTCCTAATCTTACCAGCAAATAACTTGAATTTTACAACAATTTTTATAAAATAGAGTAGTTAAAAATCTGCTTACCTACAAACATTGGTTGAGCTAGAGAACTTGCTTTTCTAAGAATTGGTCTGAAATTGTTAATAGATTCTTTCATTGCTTTAACATTGGCTTGGGCCAAATCCGTAGACAGAGGCGTGTAGAGTAAAATTTTACTGCCACAAGCCACAGTTAAAATATGTGACCCATCCTCATTAGACACCCAGTCAAGCTGTACTATGTGTTTTTGTGTCAAGGGGCAAATGTTGCCCATTTCCGATATCGATTTTCTAAGGGACTGCAGAGTAGTGAAACTTGGTACAGCCAGTAAAGTGGGTTTGACAGACTCTGTTGTTAACATATTGTTTTGTCTATCATCAGCTGATAAAGTATGCAATACCTCATTGATCCTTTGTTTCTTCTTTAGCGTTCTTGAATCATATAGGTAACTCAAATCCAGATGTCTGTTAATATCTATTCTGGGCAAATGAATGTTTTTCAAATGAATAACGTCTTCCAAAATCCACTCTGTACCTCCAGTAGATTCACATTCATATATTGCAACACATAAATTTATATATCTGGAGTCTTGATCACTTTTATTTGGCCTTGTAAAGCTCTTGCCATACTTATATGCACAAGCCAGTCTTCCGGAATATGCGACACTAATATTCAACACTTGCCCTTCAATCTCAATTGCAGATTCTTTAATCATGTTCCATTCAGCCCAAACCTTGTTGGAATTAACAATATCTCCATCTTCTTCTAACATGAGATCAGATAATTCGCTAACTTGATGGACAAGGGTAGAAACTGCCCAAAACCTGATAACACCATCGCTACAAGCAGTGGCAAAGCAATAGGGAGCGAGACATGCAGGATATATAGAAGCTGAACTTAAATGTCCAGCAGCCGCAGTGGCATGAACGATCTCAACGCCATCTGGTAATGGCAAGATTTGCTTTATTTCTCTTTTAACAGTCAAAGTAATATGAGGAGTAAGCTTCGATTGTTTCAAGTGGAGCGATTCAACACTATTTCTTCTAGATAAGTCGTTTTCATCTTGAACCAAATTACAATCTGGTACATACATTTGACTAGCTGTCATGGATAAATCGGCATCTGTGGAAGCTATTGTCAGTTTCCATGTATGAACTATAGTATTTTGGTCCGTACAGTCCAGAAGTACGATGAAGAATGGTTCTTCAAAAACAGAAGATTGTTGTAAATCGACCATCGCGTCTTGATTTGCAGCTTTTGTGGAACTTCTCTGACCTAGAATATTGAAAATATGACAGAATAGATCTATACACAGAAGAAATCCGAATACATTTTACATAAAGGAATTAAAATATATAAACAAAACAAAAATAAATGAGTATATAAATATCACAAAATCACAAATAGTCACCGAGCATCTCAGAGATACAGAAAATGTCAACAATTTTGTATTCCTGCGACCATGAACTATTATTTACAAAACAAATAACAATGCGTCGTAGTTTTTAAGTTCAAATTGGCTAAAACTGAGGAAGTTAATAAAACTTTTCTGTCTATTAAATCAAGGGCGCTGATGCTGTCCGACAGCCTATGTGGAGTTATCCACTTCCACATATTGTCCCTTTTATTCTACATCATAGGGGCATCTTCATTCCCTGATACTTGGAAAAATTGTTTCTTGCTCGCAGTTCCAAAAGTTTTTTCCTTGGGTAAACTGAAGAACCTCACGCCTAGAAGTACTGTTCTAGCCGTGTCGAAGGCCCTGGAAAGTCAGACAGATGATGACCAATACAATATGTGAAACTTCATGGCAATGGAAGTCTGGTCATGGTTTCTTAGAAATCCATTCTGGTTTACTATTCTTTACACTATATACATCTCAGTTAAATTTTCATCTGAGGTTCTCGTCTGTGCAGCTGTATGCCGGCGATCCGTGATTTTTTGTCGTTTGAGTCAGAAAATATTTCAGAGGCAAACGACTAATAATAATGATCTTGAACTTCTCAAGAAATAATAGCATGGAAATAAATCCAGCGCAAGTTGCGTCTTTTCAGACGTCAGTGTAACTAGCAATAATCCGACAGTTGACAAATTGAAATGCTATTCGACTGCTGCTAGGAACCAGGACTTATTGATAGATGTGCAAGCGGATTGTCAGCGCATATCACTAATAATTATATTGAAGACATTCGCTAACCTAAAACTAATCACCAATCAGACATATAGTTTGAATGCGGACATCAAAAAATCGGCATGCGACGGCATGGTTTTGTCGCAATTTACTTTCTGTGACACTATGTACTGCTCTTGCTTCTAGAATGTGTCACTACACGTATCCAGCTATACAAAGCTGGATGCGTGCTATACAAAGCAGGATACGTTTGCTTGGTGGTATAAAAAAGAATTGATAGAGGAATGAATGCTAATGATCATTTAGTTACCAAATTTCTGTAAATTATAACAGTTACATCTGACTTAAAGCATGTATCGCATATGTTTTAGAACGCAATACGAAAACTTATAATTCAGTAGAAATATTAACATCATCATTTATTACGCTCGTTTCTGTTCTTTCTTAAGGACATTTTGGGAAAATATTTATATTACAATGGGTGAAATCTGATATTGAGAAAGGTCTAAATTAGAATAAGGAAAAATATGCACATCCTATTAAGCAAATACTCAATTTTAAACTTGCAGGTAATATGATTATTTAAGAAGTTATATACAAAATGGAAGCCACCAACAGTAGCTTTATTTTAGTTTAAAAATTACGCACTGTTGGTTATATTGTAATATACACACTAAATTTCCACGTATTAATATTATTGTTGATTGGAAAAAATGCAATAAAAGGCAGACCAATTACCTGTTATTAATTGCTCCTGATACACGTGTAAAAAGGTAGTATTCTGCCACTGAATCGCTTCAGCAATTGTTTCTAGCTGAATTATACAACCAGGCCTTGACGTACTTTGCTGGGATACAATATTGATATTCTCCAGAAGGGTATCTTCATTAAACGACGACATATCCGACATATCACTCATATCGTGATCACCCTGTCTTTGTCTCGTCTCCTTAAATGATAGATCTGCTAATAAGGTTCTTGCATCAATTACAGCTTGGTATACTCTAAGGCACTGACCATCTGAGGCAACAAAACAGGCACTCGGAGAATTTGAAAGATTTCCAAGTGTACTCGAAGGCAGTAGGGTGGGAATCCACGAAACATTACTAAAGGCTGATGGTTCAGGTGAACTGATGCGTGCTAGTTCGCAAATACCTCCTGATTTTGACAGGGGTCCTACGGCGTCTACTTTCCAGAGAATAAGTTCACTACAGAACCCCTAAAATATACACAAAATATATTTCACACAACCATCTCAGGCAATCGGATCGGTTATTTATGTGTCTTTCACCGCCAACTTAACAACCTGCGATATAGAAAAACTAATTTCCTCCTAAACTATAGTTTACAGTCTAGGTAAATTAGGTCTTAGTTTCAAGACTGCAAAAAAAAAATCGACTATCCCAAAATCCCATGTAAACTCGCATGGGCAGATTTTTCTTCATGTTTACAAATCGTTCGCGGTCTTCATAAGTTTGAAAACAATATTTAAATAGTAAGTTACACAACAAGTACTGAAAATAGCATTTTCCATTCGCGTGTACGAGCCGTAGTCGAGTGTCATAAGTCACACGAGTGTGAAAAGTAGTTTTCACAGGCGTTGCGCACTATACTTTTTCTAAAAGTGCATGAAATTGTATATTTCACTGGTTCTCATTTAATGCCTGCCTATTTTTATTTTAAACTTGGGGAGTTTTCGACTTTTCTTTTCAATCTATAATTTTAAATAATGTCTATCACGTATTGTCAAAAAAAGCATTTGAATTTGATTGGAAGCGTTATGTCTTTAATTGGCCAAACAGCGGCCTCATGAAACGTATTAGAAGCCAGTTGTAAAAAAAATACCTTTTCAGGCAGTCTGAGCACTTTTCTATGTGTTATTTTAGTATTTTAGATTTCAATATTAATTACGTATTTTCCAGGATGGATCAAACGGTAAAGTTCTAGTCAGATTGCTTTTCAGTTTGCAGAAGCAATATGAAGAAATTCATTATGCTAATATTTAGATTAGTTATGCAGTAGCGAATTACCAAACCCAACAGTATTTATTGAGAATTCACATAGTATCATTATAACTCTACAAACAAGTAAAAAATCTAGTTCGGAGGGAAAACCACTTAATGGTTAATCTTTAACAAATTAGTACGTCTTTACTGTAATATTTTAAAGCAAAATTTTGTAGCGATTGCATGCTTGGAGCCAACTGGCAAAAAAACACCAAGGGTACTCTGATGTGGGTGACAAGACATGAAGATATTGAAAGCAATGTTTGCAACTAGTTGATCACATGAATAGGAGACGCTGTAAACATCCTACTCTGCGGATCTATATAAAGTCCCAAGAAGCCAACAGAAAAAATTAATGAATAGGAGAGCCAGAAAATAACCTACCTACTGGAAGGTGATGCACGGCAAATACTAGATAAAAAGATTCATCTTGTCTAACTACAAAAAAAGTTGATAAAGTAGTGACGAGTTTTTGAAAGGCTAAACAAGATTATTAAAAACTGTAGGCTCCGTTATACCTCAACGAAAGCTGAGGAACTATTTTGCGACTGTCCAAATTTAACAAGCAACATACTGAAATACATGCAAAGGATGACTTAAGCCCTGATAATTAAAAAAAAATCATGTGTGCGGTTTGCACGCCGTAGAAATGAGACCTTCATAAAACTAAAACAAGCGATCACCCATCTAAGTACTAACCACGTTCGACGTTACTTAACTTCAGTTATCAGACGACAACTACGTTTTACTCTTAACAAACATGTAAGAACACTCGCTCTGGGCATCTACGGCGACTACAGCCAAGGAAAAAGCAAACATGCTCGCTAAAATGTTTTCTTCGCACTCTACCTTAGACGTCCCCCAAGGCAAGACTCTCCCCACCATATCGAACATCAACACTACTATGGCAGAAGTCAAATTTCATCACCGTGATATTCGTAAAATCCTTAAAAATCTAGATACGCAAAAGGCATCAGGACCGGACGGAATACCTGCCATCGTGTTAAAGAACTGCGCCAACGAACTAACACCCGTTTTTTTCAGGCTTTTTTCTCTGTCTTACGGAAAAGGGATTTACCCATCTTCTTGGAAAGTCGCTCGAGTGCAACCTGTTCCAAAAAAAGGCAAGAAAACCACGCCCTCAAACTATCGTCCAATTACCTTGCTTCCAATAATCTCCAAAGTCATGGAACGTGTAGTCAATCAGCAACTACTCAAGTACCTCGAGAACAACAAAATAATCAGCGATAATCAATACGGCTTTCGCAAGGAGAGATCGACAGGAGATATATTGGCCTATGTCACTCATATATGGAGTAAGGCAATTGAGAACTACGGAGAGTCTCGAGCGATTGCGTTGGATATTTCAAAGGCATTCGACAGAGTTTGGCATGACGGACTGCTCAACAAACTACCGTCCTTCGGACTGCCAGCCTCTCTCTGCAGCTGGCTTGCCAGTTTCCTTAAGAGCCGATCTCTGCACGTTGCAGTCGATGGACACATCTCGGACACATTCACCATCAACGCGGGCGTGCCTCAGGGCGCAATACTTTCACCAACTCTGTTCCTCATCTATATTAATGACCTGCTGACCGAAACAAATAATCCTGTTTACAGTTTTGCAGATGACAGTACCCTTGTCTCCCACTTTAGATCTGAAAAACCCTTACCAGCGACTGAGACTCATCACCGTAGACAGGAGCAGATTACAACAATTAATCAAGACCTGGAGAAAGTTCAAACTTGGGGCGACCGAAATTTGGTCCAGTTCATAGCAGCAAAGACCCAAGCAGCTACGTTTACCAAGAGGGGCAATACAGCGGGCCCTGACATCATTATGGCAGGGTCGACCATTCCTTCATCCTCGTCAATCGGACTGCTGGGTATCTCGGTCAACAGCAATATGTCCTGGCATGACCACGTTGCTAACATCGCAAAATCAGCCTCCCAGAAGCTTGGTGCGCTATTTCGCAACAAAAAACTCTATACACCGCAGCAGTTGCTCTTGCTCTACAAAGCGCAAATAAGACCGTGCTTAGAATATTGCTCACATATCTGGGGTGCCGCACCAAAGCACACCCTAAAGCTGCTGGATTCCATTCAGAAGAGAGCTGTGCGTCTCGTCGGCGACTCGGAGTTAACCCGGAATCTAGATAGTCTGGAACACCGCAGACATGTAGCCGAGATATCTCTGTTTACAGATACTTTCACGGCAGATGTTCCCAGGATTTGGTCCGCCTCATCCCGCCTCTGGCAGCTCCTGTCAGACAGTCACGACAGACGGCAAGAGCGCATCAGTTCGTCGTACAACTGGAAACACCTAGAACATCGCTTTACAAGAACTCCTTTGTCTGGCGCACTGCATCACTGTGGAACTCACTCCCAGGACATCTATTTCCCACTAATTATAACTTACAAATATTTAAGAGCCGTGTCAATCAACATCTTCGCACACACACCGCTCATCGAGCGCCATAGGGTCTCCCTTTAGTGTGTGTGCCACTGCCATAAAAAAAAAAAAAAAAAAAAACAAATAGCTGATCGTTGTTTCGCTCGCGCTCGATGGTGACGTTTGTCGCGCGCACGCCGCCGGGCCGCCGCGTTATAACTCTGTTCTATTTCATTCTTTCGCTTTTTTGGCTCATCGAGTCTCAAATCACACCAGTGCTAAAGAAGTTTTCACTTCAAAAAGTGTGCAAAATGTGGGAATAGCTGGCATCAGTAGAAAAGTTATCAACGTTGTTTTCTTTGTGGATATACAACGTAAATATGTAATGATGCTGAGCAAATATTTAAAAACCCAGCAATTTATAAAACTGAATAATATGGTTTTATACTTATGCTGGTATTTCAAACTGAAGTTATGATCAATTTTGTGGATATTGACGATGAGCATATGAGTGAAAAATTAAATATTCCCAAGCCCGACTTGGAGAAAAATGTCATAAAAGTACAGCAATTTAACAATGATTAAGATGCGTAAAAAAGTGATGAGCTTATGATTAATCATAAATCGAATGTACGAAATTTCAAAATTTAAAAATTATTATTTTCTTAATCTAACAAATTCGACTGAACGAATGGGGAGAGTCGAGAAAAACATCTAAACCCAATAAATAAATGTTTATTTATCATAGCATTGTAAAAATGGCATCTTAGGATGCTTGCAACTATTTATACTATAAGGGTAGCATATTTGAATTTCTGTTTGAGAAAAGCTTGTATTAGTAAATTACAAGAATTCGTATTGAATCAGCCCAATTCGCGAATAGCGACAAAATAAATAACAATACTGTTAAGGCGAAAAAGACGGTCTTCAAAAAATATATAGCTGAAATAATTTATCAAAAAAGGTAATTCTTATTAAAAGTTGCATCATGATCAGAAAAAAATTCCATTGCTCTAATTAGTTGAAGCATAAGGTAATGCTCACACTGTGTGATATATTACATAATTTAACTATTAGCCATTTAGTTAATTAAACGTTGTTTAAGACAAAGAAATTAATAATTATTATTACATTTTTAAGATGTAAAAAATATTAACTTACGTTTGATTTTTGAGAGCTCTTTGTCTGATCAACAATATTATGATGACTAGTAGTCAACAGTAATGGCAATACAGGATGACACGTGATGTCGTTAACCCTAAATCTGTGCCCTGATGCTCTGCTCCTATGCCCGATACTCAGAACTTGAGCAAATTTACTCTGATCAGCAAAAGTTAGGTTCCATAAATTAAGGGTTCCATTGTCGTGCTTCGTCACCAAATATACCACAGGAACTGAATCGTTTTGATCATCGACAAGACAGGAACTCTAAAATAGACGTAAATAAAGAACGCTAAACACCACTAAAGGACTCTACACACGGGATAAATTACAGGGAGCTACAGGTATTGTGCAGATTGCGTTGTATGTAGGTTACACGCCACAAGTTTTTATAACTATGCGATATCGAGCGGTTGGGTTGGTCGGTCATCCAATCGTCCTGCAAGTGGTATCGTGTGTAGAGTGATCCGAGGGTAACTGGAAGATTTTTTTTCATTTTCGTTTATTTTTTACCGCGTTTTGATACCTTGGAACATTGTAAATGGTTTTTGAATCTGAATATTTGCTATTCAGGTATTGGAAAAAAAGAAAGAAGTTTGGACTGATATAAAACTGCAATAAATGCTCTTTAAAGGAACAAAAAGCTATAAGAAAATATCTCGGCAGTGACAAAACTGAATGAAACAAACTATGTTTATTATATCTCTTCTCAATTATAAGATAAAAAAAAATCTAAATATATCGTGTTCAATGAAGAAAATGTGTTTGTTCAATTTTCGCCACAAATAAGTCCTACTTACGAATAAAAATAAATATTCAATTTAAGCAAAGACCTCAGTTCCAAAATTTAATCATAAGTTGGGCAGACCAGGTCAAGTCAAATTTTCTACGTTTTGTTAGAAATACGACTTATAACTAAGTTGAGGTTTGGCACATTCCGCGAGATGCACGATAGCACGACACAGTTTGGGTTAATTTGGGTTATCATCTTCCAATGACGCTAACGTAATTAGCGAAATGCGCGTCGAATGTGTAGATTGTATTTCGGTATTCTGGATAAAGCTGTGTTGTTACGACTTGGAAAAATGAAAAATAAAAAAAAAACTTAATGTAATTTTTGAATGAATACAACATTGAACTCGAATATAATAGTCTCAAGGTACTATAACACAAATTTTCAAATAAAAGAATATGTTATTATGTCAAGGCTATAAATATAACAAATTGGAAGGATCTTACAAAACTAAAAGAGTATGTCCAATAAGATATGGTTCCATGATGACACTGGATCTTCAAATTTAAGATTGCTTGTTATTATTTTGAATCTTAATAGGCCTGAAAATTATCAACCAGTCTTGGGTTACCTCGACATTTTATAAAACTTATGCATTTTGATTATTTAAATATAGTGTGTGTGCTAAAACTGAGTTTTATCCACAATTATTGTGGTATTATACCGAATCAGAATTATTGCAGTCGACGCGCGTTTCGCTAACCATGTTAGCAGGTTTAATGGTGTCCTGATGATGCTAACATGGTTAGTGAAACGCGCGTCGAGTGCAATAATTCTGTTTCGGTATTGTGGATAAAACTCAGTTTTAGTGCATTTTGCCGAAGGTTCCAAACCCCAACATAGTAAAGTGCGTGTATTAATGAAAATTTGGGTTTGTTTCTCTTTGCCTTTTTTAATAATAACTACATATTTATATGATTATTCTCTTTCGTACAATACAGAAAATTTTTCTTTCGGCGCAATGACTTAATCAGAAGGAAACTGGTTATAACCACCCCAAGAGACTGAACTGAACGCACAAACAATATTTCAATAACAAAATACACAATCTGGATTAGCTGGGAAAAACTCTAGGAAGTAGATTATTTGCATTAACAATTCCCAATACATTTGGAGGCACGAATTTATAAATATCAATAATATGTACACTTCCTGAATTCCTTGTTTCAATAGCTTAAAATAAATAATATTATCGCCACATACTGTTTTCCATCTAAGATCAATTTCAATTAGGTAGTATATAAAAGACCAATAAACACAAATTTATGACACTAGAACTTACTGATAAAAAAGCAAATAATAATGAAGAGTATACGCACATGTTTATAAGCATTCAGTTCAGTTCTGAATACATTAATTTGTATATATCGATATCACTCTACAACTGTTATATGGAATATTACTATTATCATCTTAATAAACTTAATAATTTCGTAATCAGATGACAGCTACCAAATTGATAAATAATTTGAACATTAAGCAAAATCTAATAATTTTCCATGATTATACCTAATTAAAATTATACCTCTAGGTCTGGTTTGTTTTCATCTTCTTCTTTCACGCTGCTGAGATTTCTGTTATAATATTCTCTGTTAACAGCATCTTTTACCAAGTGCTTAACTAATGGCGTTGTACTGTATAAACTAACAGTAGTGGACATACTCATAGAGTCGCCAATCGGAAAAGCTGTTGGAATTCGCGTAGAAAACGATACTTGTGCCTGGCGGAACGAACCGGGGTGAAACTCGTCTAACCATTCGACGACCCTTAAAATAATATTATACTTTTACTCGACACCCTCAAACTTCTGAATCTATAGCAACCATAACATTCCTAGAGTAAGAATGTTTCTCAACGTTTCAGTACAAAGTTTTTTAGTAATATAGACTAACAATTCTAAATAGGACTTTGTCAAAAGCAAATGCTGCTTAATTAAAAATATATAGTGTGATGAAGCTTTAAGCTTTGTCCATGAAATTACTTTGCTTTAGTAGTTACATTAAACATAAGAGGAATATTTAATGTTTATCAAATATTAAAGTATTACAATTAAAAGATGGCTCAAACATAAATAAATAAATAAATAAATAAATATGGTCTTTATTGCACATTTTACAAAGGTGAAGTACCTCATGGCCATTCTTACTCAGCCATAATAATAATAATAATAATAATAATAATAATAATAATAATAATAATAATAATAATAATAATAATAATAATAATAATAATAATAATAATCAGAAAACACCTAAAACTAACCTAATATTAACTTAAATCTAAAGAGGACCTATGTTTATTATGAAGTACCTATGTTTATTATGAAGTAAGTTCCTACTGCAATGAAAGAAGAGACGTGTTCAAGGCATTCTTGAATGAAGCCTTATAAAGTTGACTAACAAGATCTTGATTTAGAGAGTACCAACATTTTACAGCGTTGTATGAAAAGTCCGCCAAAACAAGGCTGGTGGTGAGGCATGGTAAACACTTGGTTCCCTACATTTACACTATGAATATCATTACAACATATAAGCTTATCGCTAAGTATTCTGGGAAAGAAGACTAATATTCTGACAATAAGTAAAAGAAAGTGACTTTTAGACAGACAAGGAACTCTGAACCGAGTCTGCAACATTATTTTGCAGTTTTGCCGTCTATTAGAAGTAACTTAATCCAGACAAAGATCGTTCACTACAATTTCATAACCCACTAAACTCTACTATCACACAGATTTTTTTCAGGCGCTTGTTAGCATAAAGGATTTTGAATCTTCCAAGGCACTGCTTAGTTATGTTAACGACACGATCTATAACTTATACATTTTTATAAAACTATAAGTCAAGGCTTCTTGCTTCAGAAGTAAATGGAACGAGTTCGTTATTTATTGCGACACTCATTTCGAATTTTAGGTGTTCTCGCGAGTACTTGGGCAGAATATCGGAGAATAGAGCTAGATATATTAAGGTTAAGATACAAGTTGTTTATGGGCGTAATGCAACTTTGGAATTATGAACAAGTTTAGACATATCGAATGTATATATTGGAAACAATAGAGGCTTCAATAACAACCTTTGGGGCACGCCCGAACTGAAAATTTAAGAAATTATTGTGCAGTTCAACTTGTTGGCGTCCTTTTAAGTATAAAGATTTACAGTGGTATTGTCAAAGACCATATACTTACATTTTGCAATTGAAAGGTTGCAATTAATTGTATCGAATTCTTTACTTAATTCTAAAAGTACAAAAATGTTTGCTTTTTCTCCTTGTACGCACGAGTAATGATATCATTCAAATAAACCAAACCCGTAGTACTGTTGTGTTCCCCCCTGAAGGTTGGTTGGTGCTTAGGTAAAATATTATTGTTAAACACGTGAACATAGATTTGTTTCTAACAATTTTGCTTCAAATATTTCTGATAACCTTAAGAAGATACGATACCAGCGATGTTGTCCGAAGAGGGAAAACACCGTTCCCACGACAGTAGTTAACTATGTGTGTAATATATTTCGCAATAACGTGTATAAGCCTCAGCATATTCAAATTAATCCCATTTGTGCCAGGCAAACCAGTTTTAATATGATTCAAAACGTCCACAATTTCCCAAATTTTATCTAACTGAAACCTAAAGCGTATGCCGTCATTCAGTTTGTGAATGGCATAATACTGAATACTTTCGGCTCAAATGGTATCGCTGGCCTTAAAAATAGAAACAAAACAATCATTAATATCCGTTACGTCAGCTAAGTTATGAGCAAGAGTATCTATATACTTGCAGAGCTTTATAAAATATATATTGATTCTGATTTATTATGTAAAAGGACAAGCAGACAGCTTCTTCCCTTCTTACGAAAGATTTAGCAATTTTGAAATTTCTTAAAGGACTCGGTAACTTTCGACTGTCTTCGAGTCTTTGACCATGTGTAATGTCATAAATAACTTCACGATTATCGGAAAGCGCGGGATAACAGTCGAATAAAGTCGATATGTTTGCAATAAGAAAATTAAGCTTCTCATCAATATTAGGGATCAGTAAAATCACTCCACGGGCTACCCGCAAGATCATTATTACTTACAAACAACGATATTAAAGTAACCGGTCTCTAAAAGCAATGGTGTGCCTTTGTTTCAGTAATATAAAATTTCATAGAAAATCAACCGATTAATATACCTGCGTTTAATGTATCGACGTGAACAGCGTTATCTGACACATTAAGAAAAATAGGATCTAGCAAAGGTTATAATGATTGTAGTTGGTTTATTAACTTCTTGAAAGGTGAAATGAATCAAAGCATTACCTTATTTTATGTTGATATGATCTAGTACCAATAGAACAAGTCTAATTCATATTAAAAATAAAATAATATCTAGTATGCCGATTAAGAAAATCTAACTCTGTCCTGTTTTTTTTAGAATCATAAGCCAAATGTAAGATAATTTGGAAGTTTTCAATTGAAGTTTTTTATATATCACCGTTTTTAAGATATAGATATAAATCGTCAACAGATTCGTAGATTATAGTGACTCCGAAACATAATGGACTTAATGATAATGATAATTTATAACTATGTCGTTTAATGAAAATAAACAAAGGAAATTATGGAATGCTTACAAAAAAAAATACAATCTGCTGGCAGTTATAATGTGAATATAAAAACAATTTTCAATTATCATACCTACCAGATTAAAAAGCTACCATCCACAGGATGTATGCTAAACAATAAATCAGGGCTATGATGCCAGTCTCTTAAAAAACTTTCTATTCTTGCATCTACACCATCTGGAGCTCCCGATTCCATTAAAGGCTCTAAACAATTTTCTTCGGATTCTGGGTTATCTACAACAGGCCTAAAACAAAACTCATTAGATATAGGATTCTTTCATCTGAATCTGAATGCATAAACAGATGTTTATGCATTCAACTCAGTACTAAAAAATACTTAATTTTAATGCTATTTTTTGATGAAATATTTTTTCTTAGCATTTAATTTATTCAATTTTCAATATATTAATCAAAAAACTCGATACGTTATATATTTTATTTGATAATTATTAAACGTGTGATACGTTTAATTAAATACAAACACAAATGATGAGTTTTGATACTTAGTTTTTGTTAGATATTTAGAAATAATATTTAGATAATATGATGGGAGGAGTATTATTGTTAGTTAATTAAGAACTTTTTTAAATCATAAAATAATACAAACATGTTTACGTTCGTTTCAAATTATATCTTCTTCATTAAGTCACTTTTAAACCAGCTATATAATTCTATTTTAACACCAATATGAATGAAATTTTCTTAATACTTCATTACAAGCTTTGATTGAACTTGATGTTTTCAATTATTTCTGATATTACAGTAATAGCTGATATAGATCTGTACTTTTTTTAATCATTTTTCATGATCACCTCAACGAGACACCGTTTGGCGAAACAACGGTCAGAATCCGAAGCTCATTTTTCACAATACTCAAAAGAGTATAGGCATAAATAAATGTAAAATGCCTATACGTAATTACAAATGTTCTTAGAAAAAGTTATTTTGATATCTGGTTACTTTTATGCATGCTCTAGAGGGTCGTTTAAAACTGTCGTTCTCAAAACTGATTTCAACTTGATTATTGCTATTTTCTATAATAGTTTTTTATATATTTGCTTAATAAATGATAATTATCTAATGTTAAAAAAAACTTATTGTTCAAGTTTATATATTCTTGTGAATTTTGGTAACGTCATCTCTACAAAACGTTGTTTTGTTATCCATTAAAATAGTGTAGATCTCCAGCAAGCAACATCTACAGTGAGTCATGTCGCAGCGTCAGCTTGCCAGAATGATTACCAAGAATTTTAGTTTGACTGTGCAAGAACAACCTATCTGCTTCTTTTGGATTTTAATGTTTTATATGTGGGCAAGTGTTTGAATATCATTTACAGTCCACTAATAGATGTGAAATAGCTTGAAACAAATGCAAAAACACTGACGTTGATATATTATCTTTTGTATGGCAAATTTAAAAAATATTGCCAATAGAGCTTATAAAATTGTAATTCTGACTACTATTTTTTTAAAATTACCAGATGTAAGATAATATACAGGGTGTTCACCTATAATGCCCCCCGCCCTTTAACTTTGTTAATTTTTAGGCTACAAAAAAAGTTAAAAAAAAACAAAATTATCTTCTTAGTTCTTAATGTAGTTTTTGTACACGTAAAGGAAAAAACAGAAAAATTGTATAGTATACAGGGTAGATCAAAAAGAAACATTTTTTTTAAATCTAGCCTCCATTTTTTATTCGATTTTTCGATTCTACGTGAAATTCTAAGGATTTTTAATGTAACACACTATATCCCTATTCTTAATTCTTTAGGAGTTATTGACAGTTGAAGTCGCTATTTTGTTTGTTCTTTTATTTTTTTATGGCAACAGCCACCTAAGAATATAGCTTTTTGTTTAGCTTTTGAAGTCATTGAGGTATAAATATTGAGTTTCCTCAATTCGACCTCATTGCTTCGAGTAGTGCTTTTATATCTTCTGTTTTAAAAATGATTCAAGAATTATTATCATAATTAAAAAATAGCGACTTCAACTGTCAATAACTCCTAAAGTTTTAGGAATAGGCATACATTAAAAATCCTTAGAATTTTAAGTAGAATCGAAAAATCGAATAAAAAATGGGGGCTAGATTTAAAAAAATGTTTCTTTTTGATCTACCCTGTATACTATACAATTTTTTGTTTTTTTTTTTTACGTGTGCAAAAACTAAATTAAAACCCCTACAATTTTGTTTTTCATTTTTTTTGTAGGTTAAAAATTAACGAGGTTAAAGGGGGGGGACATTATGGGTGAACACCCTGTACATATGTATCAACTTTAAAGCAAATACATTAAAAACTATTCAAGAAAATAGCAATATTCCAATAGGCAATTAGTTTTGAGTATCGCCATCCTTTTAAGCTCTAGACTATATTATCGAGATAACAATTTGCTGATCGTTTGGTAAAAACTGCCAACCCATAGTACCTTGCAAATTCTTCCAAAAATAGTTCAGCTTGTAGACTAAATTGCATTTCTTTATTATCTAACCAATGCAATACAAATGCTGGTCTTGGATTGCAATAACTGATGCTGGGAACCAAGGGAATATCTGTCTCTGCATTGACCGACGCTGCTAAGTGGAAGTGGAGACCCGGTGTTACTCCTAATTACACAAAATAACTTTATAACTTAATACATTTGAGAAATCACATGTTATACAA
>MU182533.1:27221-42103 GCA_016904865.1 Pissodes strobi | reverse complement strand
ACATGCTCAAATGTTTCTATAGCAACCTTTAAAAAAGTAGGCGCATCATAAACATCATTTTAAGCACGCTGCAGCGTGCGATAATCGTTATTATGATGCGCGTCGTGTTTAGAAATATGTCGCGCCTGCTTTATAGGCCCTCTATCATAATATACTATTACCTTTCTTGTTGTATTACTTAGCTAGTTCGAGTAATTAAAACACAATGAAAATAATCAAATATAATTAGAAATTGGGAGAAAATTAAATGTCATTTACACAAGTTATACTCAAATGTCGGTAACTGTTTTTGTTAGTATTCCCTGTTCATTGTTTTAGCAACTGAAAGTGACTAACGTATTTATGAAGTACTATTGTCTATTCAGATTAATCAACATTCCTTCAAAACTCACCTGTTCCATGGTATCCGTAAGAGTGGAAGTCATGTACGCTGTAAGTAGAGGGTAAGGTAGGTATAGGTTGCGATGATCCTATAAAGCCTTGAGCTTGATGCTTAGCATTTCTTCTTATATGGAAACACGTTCTAAAACATTATTATTCTTTTACATGATTCGAATACATGACATGTTCTTCAAAATAGAGCTGTTAGCATTTATTACGCAAATAAAATATAACACTGGATGAATATTACTATGAATGAAAGAAACAAAGTTAGGAAAAATTGCGGCTATTTCGCGTAAAAGCCATTAAAGTCATATTTACTTTTACTTATTTAACTTTTATTAGATCTAGAATAAAAATGTAGTTTATTGCCATATGCAGCAAGGGTTTTTTTAGTTACATTAAATACCATTTTAGATACGGAATTAGATATGAAAGGATTAATGGAATATTTTTAATCAATTGTATGTAAATGCTACCTGTTTGAAGATTATATGAATACCAACATAAAATTCCGTAAAAAAAATAAATATTGCATAAAAAGCATAATCAATTATGTAATTAAGTGATGAAAAAATTAAACGGTAGGCTTTCAAAATTCGTCTAAGTTTTTAAAAAACCCATTGAGCATTGAAAACATAAATGGATTAATTAATACCACAAGCTTTATTATTAGTATTTATGGAGCCACACACGAGATTCAAAATGAATAAGTGTCAAAAATGAATACTCTGTTTGAGCATATAGGTTGCAAATTGGTTCCACTTGATTAAGAGTCACCATCAACACTTATTCCTATGAGCAGCTTTCGTGTTATGTGCGCCTCAAGGCCTACTAACATTTCCTATATGGAGTGTTAATTTTCCTAATATGTATGATCTAGAATTTGATACATAAATGGCGATACCTATTTAAAAACCCAGTTTTGATAAATCTCGGTTTTATAAGAAGTATTATCATCAATAAATTCGCAATAACTAGTCAAAATTACTCCCAGATTATGCCCTAGAACGGTTGTTTTATATAATTCGAAAATTACCCACAAAGACAGAAATACTTAGAAGCACACAATATATAGCATATTTAAAATGTTAAAATATTTAAAATTATGACATTCCATAAAAAGAGAGTTGGATTATTTTTTATTAAAATTGCGATGTACCTTGATCCTTCAAGAAAATACAACAAAAGTTTTTAACATAAGTTAATACTGCTATTTTAAAAGTAAATAATTTGACTTTCACACCTAGATATCTATATCTTCAATATACCAAGCTTAGGGGGGAATATTGGAATTAGGTGGGCATGCAAAGTTGCGGTTAACTGTACCTAAACGCGATACTGATTTGAATTCAAGCGACAGTTAATGAATAATCGCAAAAAAGCGCATCGCACTCATCAGAGAATACCCATTCCCACTTACCCACAATAAATCATCCTGGTTATTTTATAATACAAACAAACAGATATCCATTTGCTAACGATAAAAAACTTGAATTAACTCGTACAGGATATACAAAAGTAAAAGAAATGTGTAAAATTGTATAATATTGCCAGCATCTACCAATTATGTATATACTACACCATATTCGACTTCAAACGTACTATAGTAATTCTTTCGACAAATGATCAAATTAGTGGATTTTTGATCCTATGCAATAAGTAAAGAAAATAAAAAATCGATATTTTCTTGTTTTCCGACAATCATTTGTTTTTTTTTTGGTTAGTTTGTTTAAAATTTTCAGGAAAAATCCTGAAACTTTTATTTGAACATTTTTCCTATGTCTCTTTAAATAAAGTTTCTAAAGGGGTTGCAAATTATAAGGAAAAACCCTTTACACATCGAATATTATGATATTGTACCTCTAAATAATGACCCTAGTCAAGCTACACGGTGATACCAGCAGATCGAAGAATTCGATCAATGATTATGTTAACAATGCTGAAATGTCGGAAAACGCGCTCGTACAAACTAACATCGTTCATCCCTAGCTCTAATATTATTAGCGCTAAAGAGAATCCATTTGTTTAATTTTTAAACATTGTTATTCTTTGATATCACGTCCTGGTACTAGTTTTCGATTTTGAACTTTGCATTTAGAGCTTCTTAATATTGCGCAAGCCTACACATTTCATTCACCTCTACTGCAATGTGTCATAGTTTAACTTACTTCATATGTTTCAACCTCTGCATGAACCTATGTTTATGTCTATGCGTTCTGAACTTAGGATGGTGTGCCTGAGGATCTAATTGTGACAAATTGACAAGTCCATCTTCGGGAAGTACAGTTTCCACCCATAATCGGCAAATGTTGTCTTTACATGACGTCAATAACATGTTTGATACTGATCCCCTGTAATTGTTTTAATTACAAAAGTATCATTTAAAGATAAAATAAAATATAGCCGGACCAAGGTATGCTAAACTTAAATTTAAAAAACTATAGAGCTCAATAAGTCGGGCAATACAAAATATACAGGAAAGATTGCATTGCACGCTCGAACTTACAGAACGCAAAGGATCAATGATCTGTTAATATTCTAATTCTAATCTGAGGATGATGTTACGTAAATATATATTTACAATACGAGTAAGATATTTACGGACCACGCGACTTCATGTGCTATTGGGGCTATGGTATTAGATAACATACATTTTATTTAAGCAGAATTATAAACATAATTGGACGTAAAATATCTTGACCAGAATATCACTGAAATTTACCAATAAATATTATACTTTATACCAATTTTACAAAATTTGTCTCAAGTATCTTAAAACACCTGTTTTTTTTTTTTTTTTTGGGGGAAAAGCGATTTTAGCTTCCCCTATATTTCTATATTTCGTACGTTATTCTATCGCTTAATGAGACGTATTTTCTATAAAAATAAAAAATAAAAATTATACGAAAGCGAAAGAACAAATATCTTTCACAACAATTAAAAAAAAGCAGGAATTATTCCGATTTGAAAAAGGGATAACGACTATGCCAATAGAAAACTACACTCACGGCACTCCATAGCGCATTTTCAATTTTTTTTAAGTAATCCATTTCTTTAATGCTCGTAATATCGCCTCTTCTAGCTAGCCCGGCTTTCCGTAAAGGAGTCGGTACAGGGTGCTAGTGTTGAACTTTGACGGCACGTATTATTTGCCTGTATGGATGATAGATTGGAAATAAAGGGTAACATTAAAAATTGTATCATATAAAAATTACAAAATTGGAAATAAACACTCTGAAGACCTTTCAATGGACGTGGGCACTCCTTATGTTAGTGTTTCAGGACCACTTATCTTTGCGAATGTTAACAACGACATAGCAGACTTTGTTAGGGGCATAAAAATTTGTATTTATTGTGATGACAATACTGTCATTATAATAACTCATTACTAATGATTGAACTAATGAACGTATTCTATTACAGCTCTGTGAACAATTATTGGTCACTGCATTGTCTTCTGGAGTAGAGCTAGAGATGTCGAGAGAATATTAGAGATCCAGAAACTAATAATTATGATTCTTTTTGATATTACCTTCAAACATTCTGGCAGGAAAATCAGCCAGAAGAAGAGCATTTTTAACAGTTGAGGGGATTTTTATATTAAATAATTTGTTTCATACAAAAATAACAGTAAATTATTTTGATGAAAGTCGGTATATGCACAACACTCAATGTAGAATAAACACAACCATGAATTTAAATGAAATTTGATAGTATTTAAAAAAAATACCAAACATCACAATAATGCGACAAACAAATGACAATTTTTAATGAATTATTTACGAAAAGAATGTAAAATGTAATTTTTTTGTCATTTGTGGCAATTGATAATCTGGGAACAGGTCGCATATCATTCTATTTCAGCTGCAACTAAAGGTAAATAAGTAGTTGGTACACACAGATAAATATTTTTAAATTTTCAACAAACAATAAACAATCATCATATATTTTAGAATGAAAATAAAAAATGTGAATGGTAATTTTAACAATAACAAATCATCTTTTGCGGAATACCTCACAAAAACGACAATTTACACCCATTCACAAAGTTTCAGCTTTCAGTTCTAAAACTGAATATTCGGGTCTAGCCACAGCTTCGCGGTTCTGTTCTTGCTACTAGATTTTATTGACCACTCCTAGGCCTTAACTTACACTGACTAACAAACGCTAAACTAAAATAAATTTCGTAATCTGAAAGTGCGCATTTGAAGAGTATAAAAAGAAAGTCAATAAATAATATAATCATACTTAGGCATATATTTGCTGGTATTCCTCCAAGATACGTGAGTAACAGCTCTGGGATGAGCAATGTAAACAAATCCATAATCAAGTTCTTGAGGACCTTCTGTACTTTTTGAAGTAAAAAGAACTGAAAAATTACAACAAATTTAGACATGTATTGCCCTGTATGCTTTCTATGGTGTGTGATATTGTTGTTTAAAAGTAGCATTGCAGCTCCTCTAGTACTATTTAACATTAGTTTATTATATTTCTATTATTTTACTTTGTCATTTCAGTACGATTGTCAAAATGTCTGCAAAATCGAAAAACATTTGCCAATCTAGCCTGTATAAGGGAATATACAAACACTGTAATTTTAACCCAGAATTCAGTTAATTATACCACAAGTTTTAGATTTTCGTTATCACCACCAGACTACACACTCTACTGAAATAAAATACTTTAAAAAACTCAGTCATAAATCTTATTTGAAAATATTATAAAGGCGAAAATAGCTACATTAAATTAATGCCACAACGCGTTTTGTTTAGTTTTCTACAAATAAAATCGGTCAGTTGGAAGGGCGTGGTTTCTGTAACTTTTCCCTTATTTCCATATTTTTCTTGCCCCAAGAGTGTTTGTTTATTCTCCTACTCATTAGTGATATGGTTCATTGTAGTTTTCGATATGTTGAAAATCTCCTTTTCTGAAACTGTTGATTATTGAGCTGTTTAGAATTCGGAACTGACTACGAGACCAGAGGATTTTTGTTCTTAAGAGACGTAATAGACGCCTCCGCCTCATTATTTTAAGTAGCGATAGTTTGTGTTTCTCACTCGTGTATGAAATCTATGAACTCTTGGTGCCTAAGATGTGTTATTATTTTTACATACACATGCTTGGGCATCAAGGGAGGCGTGATATTTTGAGAAATTCACATCTCTTGCTATATTTGCCAGCCTGCACATCTCATGAGGTCATAGATATTTTTCAATTCTGACGTCTGATTCGTCATTTTCCTTGTAATGTAAAACTGTTGAATTTGGGATATACTTTATTATCAACTCTCCAACATACATTACACGGTTTTACATATAAAATATACAGTATTAAAGTGTGCAATGCATTCTAAGAATTTGTCTGTACACTATGCCCATGCCACTATTTCGCTTATTTTATTTTACTTATTAATCTACTCTACAACCCTACAATTTGTCAATTTTCCGTTTACATATAACATATAGAGGAAAGTAGCCAAATATCGGATAGGCGCCTAATATCGCACCCTACCTTATAAGATATAAGACGAGAACGTCGCGACGTTCTCGTCTATCCACTAGATATTTGGTAGATGTCAGAAGCTACCGCCTTGCCACCGGGGATAAGTGGCAACACTTATTAGGAAATAAGGTAGGGTGCGATATTAGGCGCCTATCCGATATTTGGCTACTTTCCTCTATAGGTTATACGTAAACGGAAAATTGACAAATTGTAGGGTTGTAGAGTAGATTAATAAGTAAAATAAAATAAGCGAAATAGTGGCATTGGCATAGTGTACAGACAAATTCTTAGAATGCATTGCACACTTTAATACTGTATATTTTGTATGTAAAACCGTGTAATGTAAAAACAGGTTCTGGCAAAAAACGATATTTTTCAGAAAAATATTTATATATCAACAAGATCCTACATACCTTTTTAATATAATGGCGCTCAGAAAGTTCCTGATAACTGTACACTTTCGCCAAAAAAACAACAATTTGAAATAACGTATAAAAACTCGTTGGCCGGCGAAACAAACCACAGACAATGAAAAATGCCCAGTCGAAACGAGGCGTCGTGTGTGACACTCCATATGACTATTTTTAACCAAGACTTGAACTTTAGGAAAAACACGCATTGTATTTTGACTACAAATATATTCAGTTTATTAGTAAATAAAACTTGTAATGCAACTGAGTTTGAGTTTAAAATTTGATTTTCTCAGTTATTTACCAAATGGAGAAACCTCGTTTTTTTCATATACCCTTCATATGACCTAAAGAGTTTATTCACTTTACTTCGTATACCAATGAATTCTAACATAACCAGTAGTATTGTGTGCCACAGTGTCGAGTGCCTTGGCCAGATCGAGAAAGAGGGACAGAGGCCTGAAGTTCTTATTTAAACTTTTTGTGATAAATTTACTGACTTTCACAATTGCGTTCTATGTGCTGTAGTATTTTCTAAGATGAAGCTATTATCTGATATTAGTTTGGGTTTGTTTGTATTTGATCAAAAGTACCACAATCTTACTTTTATGCATTTTTCTATTATTTTAGTTAGTTAGGTTAGATCTGGTATGTCGCAGGGCACTGTATTGAGGCCCTTTCTATTTAGCATTTATATAGATGAAATGTTGACTATTTTTGGGGAGGATATATTCTGTTTTGCGGGTGACACTGCAATTATATTGGCTGGAGACTCTTGGGACACAGTGCTAGTCAAGGCTGAACGAATTTTTATGAAAATGAGGAACTGGTTGGATCATTGTTTACTTTCACTAAATGTACAGAAAACCAGGTGTATAGCTTTTAATTTGAACCGACGGAGCGTACCGAATTTTAAAGAAATAACAGTTCATTCATTGGGATGTAAGTGCTTAAGTCTCCCCATTTTAGGAGAAATATTCAACATGATTTTGACACTAGGAATGTGACAAATGTAATCTTACCACAGGTGAAATTAATGATTTTATTAAGACATATATATATTTTTTTTTCTGGGTCCCAAACTTTACAACAGGTTGCCATTAACTTTTAGATTGAAGCTATATGCAGTTATAAAAAAACATATAAACCAATGGATTTTTGAATAAAAACTTAAATCTTGAGAGCTTGTAAAGTACTTAAATTGTGTGAATGACTGGTAATGAGTTTGAATAATTGTGAATTAGATTAAATAACCTTAAGGAAATGTTATATTAATAAGAATTCTATAAATGTCTTTATTGGTTTGCACACACAGATTTTCAAAATCAATTGTGCAGCCAAATTATTATACTGAAAATTGTATTAGGTGTTTATTATATTGACTTGCTTTCCTAGATTAAATTGTATTAGATTGAAAAAAAATTATTATTAGGTTGATATGTAAACTCTTATAATTAAAAATAATAATAATAAAAAATAGTAATACTGGAAAAAATTAATATACGTGACTTTACAAACTACAGACCAAGAACTGGGAAGACATGACTGTATGTCTGTATGAATGACTAACGATGCTTTTGAAAAGTTTATGGAGACAGTCATGTGGCATTTTGATACGGTATCCCAAAAAATACTTTAATGAATGAAATAAATAATCTTGCCCTGTGTGCAAGTGGTGGATTTGGAAAACATTATTAGCATTCAATGACACAGCATCATTTTTAAGTGACAAGTGCTGTGGTACTAAAATATACGATAGGATGAATGGTTGTTATTTTGATAGGTCTTCTAATGGTTTAAATTTGATACACATAAATATTCACAGCATAAGCAAAAACTTTGATAATTTTTGGGTATATTTGGAAAAAATGGGGACTGATTTTTTATCAAATCTATCTTTATCTGAGACCAATAAGATTGAGAATTTGGACAAATTTAGAATACAGAGTTCCAGTATTTTCTATAATGAAGGCTGCTGATTGCACAACTTAAGTTTTTAAAGAATTACAGCAATAAAAAGCATCACTATGTTGAGCATTGTTGCACTTTATAAATCGCCATACCTGCAAGCATAAAAATATATTATTGATTTCAATGACATATTTTCCTTAAATGTACAGACATTTAATGTGGAAATTTTCACTGGGTATGGGTAAATATATTAGACACTGGTCCTTAAATCGTGAATAATATATAAATGTTCTTGAGGAACATGGGAACAAGTATTATGAATAAAGCCACTATAGACCAGTCCAATTTAATGTATTCCTTGATTTTGGCCACTTTTCTGCAGGCAGTTAAATAAATACATAATTTTTTATGCCTGAGGTATTTTTTTATACGTATAATATAATTAATAATGCTTAACGATAAAAATACTTTGATAATTAATTATCAAAGTTCCATACGTTAGTAAAAGGCGCCCGAGTTGGCAACAATGCCCAGTTATTCCCCATAAGTAAAGCATGGCCATAAGGCGCTATGCTAACTTTTGAGCATGAACTAGGTTATAGAGTGAACCATATGTTTATAAAACAAAACAAAAACAACATATTAATTTCTGGATTGCCTGATCATTACCCAGAAAAATGCAATTGTAATTATTCTCTTTAAATCTGTTGATAAAAACCTAACATGCAACCACAGATTAATTGCACTCATGAGCATATTAAGTAAAATAATAGAAAAATGCATAAAAGTAAGATTGTGGTACTTTTGATCAAATACAAACAAACCCAAACTAATATCAGATAATAGCTTCATCTTAGAAAATACTACAGCACATAGAACGCAATTTCACCTGTGGTAAGATTACATTTCGATTTGTCACATTCCTAGTGTCAAAATCATGTTGAATATTTCTCCTAAAATGGGGAGACTTAAGCACTTACATCCCAATGAATGAACTGTTATTTCTTTAAAATTCGGTACGCTCCGTCGGTTCAAATTAAAAGCTATACACCTGGTTTTCTGTACATTTAGTGAAAGTAAACAATGATCCAACCAGTTCCTCATTTTCATAAAAATTCGTTCAGCCTTGACTAGCACTGTGTCCCAAGAGTCTCCAGTCAATATAATTGCAGTGTCACCCGCAAAACAGAATATATCCTCCCCAAAAATAGTCAACATTTCATCTATATAAATGCTAAATAGAAAGGGCCTCAATACAGTGCCCTGCGACATACCAGATCTAACTCGCAGAGGGGCACTTATTTTGTCATTTGTTATTACTTCTATAACTTAAATAAGATTTAAATAAATTGTTAGCCACTCCTCTTATACCAATCGCCCCTAAGATATCAAGTAAGATCAGGTGGCTTATTCGTATCAGACGTACGAGATCGCAAATTTTAAAGCGCGACTGTAATGAAAATGTGTAGGCTTTTCATATTTTGGGTTAGCACTTGGTTAGTTTCTGTTTGTTGAGGCCCCCGTAGCGAGCGAAGCGAGCGAAGGGTCATGCATGAAGTGTTTAAATAATTGAAGATAAAACGTAACGGGGGTTTTCTAGCTAACATTTATATTATAGTCGTCTTATGACAAGGTGCGATCCTGTACGTTCGATACGGATATGTGATCCGGTGTGACACAGTATCAAAAGCCTTCTGTAGGTCCAAGAAAATCCCCATAGTTTTCCCACCCTCATCAAAACCCTTTAAAATCCTCTCAGTTACCTCACACAAAGCATCCTCGGTGCTAGTATTCTCTTTAAATGCATATTGCCTTTTAGATCCAATGTTATGTTGTTTAAGAAATTTATTGACTTTATGGACAATACATTTTTCAACAAGTTTACTTATGGTGCTAGTAAGAGATATTGGCCTATATTTTATCATTTGATCTCTACTTCCTTTCTTAAATATGGGACAATTATAGTTTCTTTTAAAGCTGGTGGATATATCCCAGTACAGAAAATGCGATTAATGATATGCTTCAATGGTTTCAAGAGTACTCTATGATTGGATTTTATTATTTCAGATGTAATTCCATCTTTTCCACTTTTTACATTGTTTTTAAGATTTTTTATTTGAATTGTAAGTTCCGCATTCGATATAGGCATAAAGGAAAATGATTGTAAAATACTATTCCTTTTCTCAGAACTAGATTTTTTATTTAATAAATTAGCTTTTATCTTATCTGCCAAATGTTCCCCTACCCCAACAAAATACTGATTAATCATTAGCAATGTCAAGAGAATCTGTTAAAGAAATGTTATTTTTGTTTAGCATCGTACCAATTTCATTATTTTTACAAACATCATCTGTAACTTCTCCTATCACTTTCCACGTTTTTTTAATATCCCTTAAATTTCGAACAATCTTTGTTGTTTTAAAATACTCATATTTACATTTTTTTACTATTTTTGTAAGTTCTTTTCTATATTCTTTATATGTTTTCAGAGTGACTAGGCAGCTCGGCTTAATCACGCATTGTTTTTTTGAATAATCCCTTCTTCTAATTGAATTTAGGACACCGCTTTTAATCAATTTTCTATTCTTCGGTACATGTTCTAATATAATTTTTTATTTTGATAACAAATTCATTTGTACAAGTTTCAACATCATCCACCCTAGTAACATCATCCCAGTCTGTCTCTGAGATCATATTTTTTTATTTATCAATATTTAGAATTTTATTTGATTTATTTTGTTTTTTATTTTCTATATTGTTAATGTCATCTAGACCTATGTTTAAGAAAATAGAATAATGATCGGTCAGATCGTCAAATAAAACCACTGGAATAAATTAAAGTATTGCACTTAATGAAAATATGATCAATGCGAGTAGCCGAGCTGGATACTTGCATTGCTGCCCTGAACCCTGGTTGGTTTATTAATTAAGCTCACTAGACCAAAACTATGCATCATGGTTAAGTAATGATTTACAGTAAGTGAATTTCGATCCATTATGATGACATTTATGTCACCGGCAAACACAAAGAGTTTCTGTTGTTTGATATTACATTGGTTTAAAATATCCTGAAAATCATTTAAAAATTCGTCTATGTTCAATGCGTGAGATCTGTAAAACCCAACTATATCAGCCGTAGTATTATTTTTACAAATGGATACCTTTAGACATTTGACATTATTTACCTGAATTAGAACAAAATTTTGAAAAACTTCCTCTTTTACATACACTATACATCCATCCCATGAGTTGAGTTTGCTTTCATTCCAAAACGTTCAGTACCCATTTATACTAAAATCCGAAATATCGTAAATGGTATGAGTTTCAGACATAATAATCAAATCGCACACTTTAGATGAGTTTTCCAAAAAAACTATAAAATTATCGAAATTTGTACAGATTCCTCTTATATTTACATGAATCAAAGTTATATTGCCAGATATATGGTCAAGACCAATAACCTCCGCTAGACTATTACATTCCACAGTTTCACATTCCTAATAAGAATCTAAGAGATCATTCATCACAGCGAATGTTGTAACAAAACATAATTATTTATAACTCTGATTAATTTTACATAATAGATTACTCAAGATCACATTCATTACTGATCAACATAAGACGGTCTTGATCAGTTTTCTTTGCAATAATATTTCCATCAATGCAATATACCAGTTTATATTTATTCCCTGGCCTTTTTGAAAAGTAATCTTCTTTGTTTCGTCAAATCATCATTCAGGTATATTTTACCATTTTTACCTTCAAAGCCACATTTTTCCAGTGTTAATCCCGTCATAACTTTAATATTTTTCATTATGTCACGTTTCCTGCCATAACTTCCTAATTTCACCATGATACGTCCATTTTCTGATTTTCCCATTCTAAAGGTTTTTTCCAGATCACCCTCATTTAGTGGTATTTTCAGTTCTCTGCAAATACAACCAACAATATTGACAGGATCCATTTTAGATTGTTTAGGTACCCCCATCACAATAATGTTTTTACACCCTTCCCTCTGCTCCAAATTGGCTATTCTAGATTCCAAACCTTAATATTTAGTTTTAAGAAAGTTATTTTCTTTCTTTAGTTCCTTTACTTCACTAAGAAGAGCCTCCAAGGTGACTTTTTGATGGTCAAATACATCCGGCATGTATTGTACAGAAGCTTTAATCTCTTTTAATTATTTGCTGATGAATGCCTTAAATGGGTTTATAACTTCATTCAATGTGTCCTGTATCATAGATCTGACCTTGTTTACGTCCATTTCGTCTCCAATTCTATTGTTTTCTTCGGTTGTTGATGAGTTTTTAGGTATAACCTCACTTATCTGTGTTGCCAAACAATAAAACACTTTTTCGTTTTTGTCCACCACTTTAGCCTGATAAGCACAACTTGGGTCGAAACTAGACTCACAATATATACAGTCCAATGTAGCCACAGCCTTTTTTGCAGTGTTTCCACTTTTTAACAACTAAATTATTAGAACCATGTGTGCTTGACATGGCTTATAACCTAACCTAACCTCTTAATTCAAATAATAATACTAGAACAGGCACCAGTGTGCATATTCCAACTAATAATAATCCCATTTTCTCTAGAGAACAAATAATAAATATTCAAAATCCAACTATAACCTTGAAAAATAGTTCTATATTACCCTTGTCTGTGAAACACAGACTACTCTAAACTGGATGCATATGCAAATACTACCTTTTGATCTTAACAATAACATAAATTTGATAATCGCAAACTAGAATATAATACTTACAATGTTTATTTTCATACCAGATCTTAACGAGTCTGTCATTTTCTCCACATGTAGCAAAAAGTGTGCCGTCAGGAGAAAAGGCCAAATGTTGCACAGGTATAGCAGTATTTGCTTTCCAAACGCATTGCCAGGATGTTTGTTCATGTTCTGCTAAGTATAAAATTATACAAATATAATATATTATAGTAGTGACCTGTTTAAATGCTACTAATAAAAACGAATTAAGCTGAACTTAAACTGACAAGTCCAAAAACAAAGAGTGTCTCACTGTAAATGGATTCAATATGTCCAAAATATTCTAAGAAATATCACCAGGTTATTTATAGCAGGCAGCATTGAAAATAGAGGCTCTAATAAATATAGCAATATCATATTTATAGTTTAACACAAAATTATAGTGTTGTCTAACATTATACACAAGCAAAATTCTATTGAAATTTTGGTAGGACATTTGAACGCCCTCCGATTCTATATATACTGCCAAACTTGTGACAAAGTGGCTTGCAGGTTCTTATTTGGCATTCATTTCTAGTCCAACCTATCAGTTAAAAAATAAAATTTCCATGTTAAAAATTTATCTCAGTGTCTATCAACATATGGCAATTTGACTTGAAATAATCATTTAAACTCAGATCATAGGCAGTGAAAGTCTCAAAGATGCTTATCTCCATGTGACATAATATCTTGCAATATACACGGTGTTATAAATCACTGTAACAAACTTCAAAAAGAAAACAACTTTCTATGAACATATTATAAAATGTATTATAAATTGAAGAAATATAAAAACCAGAAATAAAACTAAACATTTCTGGTTTACATACTGCTCACTAAAAATTTAATACTAATTTTAATCATAACAATATTCATCTTCTTTTAGTGTGCTGTAAATTATTGATAATTCGGTTTAAGATAAATTGTTTACAGAATATATGTCACAACATTTCCTGCTTTTGGCAAACCATATGATAAACCACAACAATTTTAATATATGTAATAATCTAAAAAAATTAGGTTAGGAATATCTAAAAAACAAACAACAAACACAGATGCTAGCATCAGATTTCCATATATTGAAGAACTAACACTTTGACCATGCCAAGCAATTTCATCTAGGTGTAGGTGGGAGCCTGCACTCAACTGACTGAACTCAATGTTCTTAAATGGCAACAATGATCAGGACGAATTTGATGTACGCCCAATAGTCACAGTTCAGTTGTTTCCCAAGTGAGCATACAAAATACCTATTTTCCAAAACGTTTTTGCATATAATGATTGACATTCAAGGATGATTTATATGATTGCTATCATGAATACTATCATCAATGCCCACAAAAAAAACACATTTTAAAATATTTAGTTGTTTAAATAAAATCTTCTCTACATTAGATAATATGGACTATTAAGATATTAACATTTGGCTACCATGTACTGATCAAATGTTCCCCTTAAGTAACCAAAGATATACTGATTAATACTACCTTGAGGTTTATCTGGCTCATCAGGGTTTTCATTTTCCTCTCCTCCCCCACCAAGTGTAAAAGTAACAGAAGGCTCTTGCTCTTCCGACGCATGCTGATTCAAATGCCAGAGCTGAACGTCATTTCCTGCTGTTAAAAGGCGAGTCCCTTCTAAATTCCAACTTAACGCCCGTATCAATGAATCTGTTTTCAAACTACCAGTTTGAACCCATCTATAATCAAGGCCCTAAGAAAGGTTTAGATAAGTCAAATTTTTTTTGAGTTTTGGGTCCAGAACATAATTTTTATTTACAAATTTGTTTGCTTTTTAAGAAGAAAATCTGTTAACATGCAATTTGTCTAAAATAAAACATGAATCTTAATGCGTTTTGTGATAAACTGTTGGGTAATTAGATTTCCAAACAAAAATATACATATAACGATAGA
>MU182533.1:7050-26821 GCA_016904865.1 Pissodes strobi | reverse complement strand
GACACAAAACACAATTTCAATTTCCAAGATACTAAAATCCTTACGCAAGAAAAATGCTACCATAAATGAACAATTAACGAAATGATACATATAAAAAAAAGAAAAGAATTGTGTCAATAATAAGAAAGATATCGACAATCTGAGTCAGATATATTTCAATATTATAGGGTAAAGTATCAAGCCTCTTAAATATAACAAATATAACTGGACCCTTAACACCAATAATTCCGCAAAAACTGAAAGAGCATTCCAACAAATATCATTTAATTTAATCGGGTTCAGTATCAAAATATACGCAAATAGGTGAATGGTACAATTTAATTAATAAATCCACATTCTCGGAAATAGTTTCAAGGTACCTATCTTATAAGATAATTTTATTTTACTGTTCGAATTGTATTGGCTGAACGTAAATATTTTCAAGTATATTGTGACTTTATAAAAAAAGAATGATAATTGTTTCATATTTGTTTGCCATGTGTGTCAAGACGAAAATCTGTTCTTACAAATGTATCATGGTTTATATGTATTGTTTGTCCTATTAATGATATGTCTATCTTTGTATTTTAGAACATGACCGAAAATAAAAACTTTTTGAAAAAAGCCTTCCATGAAAGAAGAAACGTCAATTTTTTAGAAAAATAAATATATTTTAATGAAACCTATACCCAAGAAAATTTAAAAAAATATATTATATTGGAAAATGGTTTAAGAAGATAGGAAAAAAATTTATATATATATATATATATATAAATATATTTATATATATATATATATATTCGAGTGCATGCATAGGGAATTCGGGAACCGTAAGAAATACGAAGTCGGTTAAATTAAGGCAAAGTTGTGCAATTTGATGCCCAACAAGATGCAGTTTTGAAAAATTCCGAATAGTTCCAGAGATATTCGTAAAAAACCGAAAAGCAGCTATTTTATTTTTATTTTTTCCTAACTTTATTTGAAGAGATAATATAACACAAATTTAACATTATTAATGCCACTTTTTCTCCTTTATAAAATGGCAGTATCAAATTTTAAATCTGACGTTTCGTGTACGGGCCCCCATCATCAACTTCATTTTCTTAAATACGAACCTGGATTTTTTATTTCATTTTTTAGAAGCTTTTGGTCTCCCAAAACCAACGTTGTATCACACTTGTCCAATAGCGGTAACAAATATTCTCATAAGTAAAATCGGGTTACATGAATTTAAACAACTAATCAACCAAAATGAATACAATATAGTATCTGTTTGTGAGCAGTGGCTAAGTAAAAGGGAACCTAATAACCTTCATATAGAGAATTATAAAATCGGCTCTGAATATTGCAGAGACGAAGGGGTCAATGGTGGGGAACTATGTTACTGCTTCACAATACACTGCCATTTAGGCCAGTCACAATAAAAATTGAAAGTACACCAAAAATTTTTGAATATAGTATTAACAGCTTTAGTATAAATAAAGTAAATTATATTTTTATAAGTATCTATCGTAGCCCTCAGGCAGATACTACCAACATTCTTTTAAATCTAGAAAGTTTGTTGGAAACTGTAGTTAAGACATGTAATAATGTTATAGTTTCAGGTGACTTCAACATAGATATAGGCCAAAGTAGCAGTACAGGGACAAGGTATAGGGACTGCTTTCTAGATGTTTTTTTGTCATACAATGTCATACCTCTGGTAGACTTACCCACCAGCTATTGCCACACAACAGCCACAGTAATAGACAATTTTTGTATTAATTTTGATACAAGGTCCGACATAACTATTTTCACTTCCCCATTGTCAGATCATGAAGGCCTTGAACTGAGAATATATTATGAAGGACCAAAAGCAGAGGTAAAAAAAAAACAAAAACTTACAGGCTCATTTCTACAGAAAACATTCAATATTTTAATAATCTACTAAGCAATGAAACTTGGTCTGACATATTAATGTACACTACACTTAATGACATGTTTTCGAGTTTTTTAGTATATTTATGCATTGTTTTGACCTTGCTTTCCCGAAAAAAAGAAGAATATTAGTAGTAACAATAAATATAAACATAAAAGATGGCAAGATGAACGTACCCTGGAACTTTCGGAAGAAACAAAGTCTCGACATTGGCTATGGAAGCACACAGGCAGCGAGGATGTCAGGACAAAATATAGACAGAAATTGAAAGAATACAAAACACAACTAAAAAACAACAAAAAAGAACTATATGATGCCGAAATATCCAGAGCAGAAAACAAGAGTAAATGTGTATGGCACACTATAAAGAAAGAAACAGGCAAAAATAGGACAGAACATGTTATTGAACTTACAGACGGAAATAAAACTATCACTAATACTGGGGAGCTGTGTGAGGTTTTCAACAGGCATTTCTGCGAAATTCCTAGTATCAATAAACAGCCTGATAAGAATATTAAACCCAAGCCTCACAGCACCGTTAACATCAATAAGTTTGAACTTGAGCCAGTTGATATGGGTGAGATTATTAATATTATTAATAGAGTATGCAAAAAAAAATCGGCCGGCATTGATGAAGTGCCATGTAACATAATCAAAAAAGTTTCACATGCGTTATCTTTCCCCCTGTGTATTTTAATAAATCAATCATTTCAGGAAGGTAATTTTCCCATGTTACTAAAAAAAAACCAGAGTAATCCCATTACACAAAAAAGGAAGCCGAGCTGACATAAACAATTACAGACCCGTTGCAGTACCATCTGTTTTCTCAAAAATATTTGAGAGAGCTTTTTATGACAGAGTTCTCGGGTACCTAAATAACTTCTCCTTTTTCAGTGACACACAGCATGGTTTTCTAAACAATAAATCCACAGAGACTGCTTTGTTCAACCACATAAATGCAATAGCCTAAGTAATGGATTCAAGAAAATCCACATTTGGATTATATTTTAACCTGGGCAACGCTTTCAATATGACATTAACATTCAGCAATCAGATGAAACTAAATTTTTGGGGCTCATTATAAATCGAAATCTCGACTGTCAGAATCATGGAAATGAAGTTTCTAGAACGATTTCACCGGAAAATTTTGCTATATAAAATTTAAGGGATGTGATCAGCAGGGAATCTGTTATAAAATTTTATTATGCCTATGTGCACTCCCGTCTGTCATATGGTATAATTTTTGGGGCTCCCATAAACCAACCATAGAAAGAATTTTTGTGATACAAAAAAGAATAGTTAGAACCATCTGTAAAGCACCATACTTAGAACATTGTGCCCCACTGTTTCAAACATTGGGAATAATGACGGTTTATTCCCTTTATCTGTATAAAATCTGCTGTTTCGCACACAAAAACCAGCAGCTGTTCAATACCAATAAAGACTGGCATATGGGTGACAGGGAAATGAGAAATGGCAATGACTTTGCAGTGCCTAAACATAAGACCAAGTTGTATGGGGACAGTCGGGACAGTCCCATACTGCATGTGTGTTACTGTTTTCAATGCACTGTCGGGTGAGGTGAGAGAGCTGAGGTATGAAAAATTTAAGAATAAAACTAAACAATTTTTTTATACAACATCCCTTTTATTCAACAAATGAGTTTATTGAACACTCAAAAAATCAAGGCCTCTTTGGTTTTAGCTGCCGTTACTGCTAACTTTTTGTCTTGTTTTTTGTTTTTTTATTTTTAGTTTTCTTAAGATTGTTGTTGTTGTCGGCTCATTACGTCACATGGTTTAAGTCTGTCATTTTGTAATTATTACCTATATTTTAAATTGTCATATTAGTATCGTCTCATTCATTTATGTACTAATGTTAGTTATAGTCCTAGTTTAATATATTTTAATGTTTACTTTAAGCTATAAATAAGACTGACGACCTTACATTACATTTTGTAATCTTTCAAGTAATAAATTGATTTGATTTGAAAAGATCGCCCCATCTCTGTCTAACACATTATCTCTTATGGAAAAAATCTAGATTTGTTGATATATTAATAAGTGTGATACATCGTTGGCTTTGGGAGACAAAAGGCTTCTAAAAAATAAAATAAAAAATCCAGGTCCGTATTTAAAAAAATTAAGTTGATGATGGGGGCCCGGGACATTTTATAAAGGGAAAAAGTGGCAATAATAATGTTAAATCTATAATATATTATCTCTTCAAATCAAGTCAGGAAAAAATAATCCCCCCACCCAGAAAAAAGAATCAAATATTCCCTCTGGCAAGAATGATCAAAAGGATTTGGCTCAGTAGTGAATAGCCAAAACAAGACTCTCTAGTTTACAGAGATAAATCTGACTAGGATGCCCGTCTGCAAAGAATTATCTGCTAAATATTTTGAAATATTTCAGAAGCACCCAACAGTAAGATTAACGTTTTAGTATATCAAGCTGTAAGTAAGATTTAGAAAAACCAAAACAATATAACACATTCAGCCTGATGCAAAAAAACTGATTATCATCTAAGCTTCAGAGTGCTCTCTTTATACATATGTCTTGAGCATAGTCAATCACCTTGAAATTAGAAAACGCTTAACATATTCTCTTCTAGTTCTTAAGAATCACAAAGTAACAGATGAGATGATACATATTCATAACTTAATTAGAAAAGCAAATCAAAGGCAATATGTGTGGATAATAAAATACCATATCGACTATTTTAATGATTTGACTAGATATCAATAATAGTATTTTTAATTATTTCGCATTTTATCAGTTGGATAAATATAAATCAAACGAAAAATTCTTAACTAAATTAATAAGCTTTTGCAATTAATTACACCATGAACTTATTACAATAAAGGAAAGACATGCATTTTCAAACTGGATAAAAATCAATTTTTCAAAACAGACTGATGAAATAAACCTCACATGTGTGTTAAAAAAGTAATTTATGACATTTTGTTGTTAGGTACTGGAAAACATGAGGGAAAAGAGGAGAAATATGAAAAAGCAAAAATACTAACAGCACTATACCTTAACCCCCCGGTGTTTTTTATTTGGTCTCTGAAAGATTAGCAATTGTCAATAAATACTTTAGTACAGTAAGTTAAATTTTTAATTTGAACATGAATCTATAAAATGGATCCAAAAATTAATTACATTTTACACAACTTGTGACTAAGTACTTAAGCACTTAAAAGATATGCAAATTAAATATCATTTAAATTATAAATTCTGGTTTTAAATTCAGTACCTATTTAAATGAAAAATATAGAACAACTTTTATAGAACAAGTTTGAAGTTAGCGTAGGTACTTTAATTTTAAACATTCTAAAATTGTTAAAGATAGAAAAGAAAAATTTGAGTGTAATTATATTAAAGGCAATATACAGTATACCTACATCAAGGTCTATCATATATACATATCATGTCCTTCTTATGGACGTATACATATCACTTACATGTGGTGAATTATTATGAATTAACGGAGTAGGCTCGTAGATACAAATAGTATTATCATACGCAGCAGCAATTTTTCCAGTATCACTTGAACAATCTATAGAGCTTATTCGAATGTAATCATGGACTGCACCAGGTATAATCTGAACTCTTTCAAAAGTTGAGGCCAAAATTACTATATTACATCCAGCAGCATAAGCCTAAAGTAGATAAAATATATACATTACAAAGTATGCCAAGTTTTATTAGATGCAGTTAAGTAGTAAGGGTTCTTTGTGTATATTTACTAAATTCTTAGAGACATGAGCTGAAGTATTGAATATCAATTAGGGCATAAGATTCACATCATGAATTCCACTAAATCTTATGTAAACAAATGGTGTCTAGTATTTTAATCCCAGTAAAAACGCACTACAAACTTACTGTAAAGGGAACACCTTCCACAGATCCTACTGCAAAACATTTATCTCCTGCATTGCACGCACCACTTACAATTTGGTGCAGATTCATTTTGATTCCCAAATCATTTATTTAAGTCGCTAAATCATTTCGAACAAGAAGGTTTAAATTTAAAGTAGAGGACAAAATAATTATAATTTTTGTTTCTCATTAATTTATTTCAGATATTGACAGCTATTTTATCAGCATCAGCTGACTTCTTCATTGCCAATATGCAAATAGAGCAGTTCACGTCATGAAAACATTTCTATTTGATTACCGATGTCAGACAAAACCAACTACGATCATTTAATATCAGGCGTCCTGCGGTCTTGGTGGGTGTAAGGCCAAAGTCTGTAATTGGATAAAGCTAGTTTTAACCAGATATCTCGTTATCCAAACCGACTAGATGAAACGTTTATCAGACAAATTGTTGCAAATTGCAAGGTAAAAGTGTTATGCTATCATGATAAGCTCGATATTTCATAATTTCGACGTAATTATAAACCTTCTGGCCACTTTCTGCTTTTTTCATCGCTCATCAATGTCATGAACATACTTTGGATGGACCGATTCGCTCGCTCACACTTTCCTGTGACTAGTTATGTGTGGGCATTAGATAAAACGTTGCAGATAACGTCTTTAGGAATCCTCCGCGTTACAGAACCCCAGTTAAATAACGCCGCCTGATTGGCTTACTCCAACTCCGCCCGTCAATGTTGTTTACGTTTTTTCAGAAATGTACAAACCTGGCACAGGTGGTAAGACTCTCGCGTTTAAAATGCGGAGCAATGGGTGCGACGCGACATGGCGCCCGGCTTTAGCAAGTTTATTTATTAATTTATTTATTTTTTTGGATTACTTTTTTTTGGAATTCCTTGGGTTAGGTTTTGTTAGTTGAGCCCCGCGGAGAGCATTGCATGAATACAAATGCGTGAAGTAAAAAAAAGTAAACAACATAGACGGGCGGGGCTAGTGTAACACACGTGCTTACCTAGCCAATCAGGAGGAGTTATGTAACTTTGGTTCTGTAACGCGGGGGATTCCTAAATACGCTAACAGATAACATATTCAATGATTTATTGCTTTATCCGAGTAATACAGGATTTAGCCAAGGAGGAATGTAAACCACGTAAGAGGATACTAAACGAAAATTCAAACCAGACCAGATTTCGCACGTAACAGAACATAAAAAATAAAAAAATTGAGCTAGTCTGCTAGTACTCGAGACACTGATGTGTAAACATATCCCATATCGACATCATCGACATGAAAATCTAATGCCACCTTAGACCGCATGACGCCTGTATATAGGCAACCACATATTTGGAATTGGTTGCCTATATTCTGGCGTTAGAAAGAACACGTTTTACACTAACGGCTACAGACAGCCGCAAAACACATTCCGGTCACAGATACTCCCTGACTTGCGTTGTTTAATGTTTACATTTTTAACGTTTGCATTAGAATGTCTAATATTACACTTCACGCAAACAAACCCTAACCAAAACTAACCCAAGCCATGCCCAAAATAAAAATAAAACTTTTTACAAATATAACCTCAAGAAAATAAAAATGGGATTAAAACTAACCGTAAAAATCAACGCAAAGCCGCAGGTAAAAGCTAAAAGTACCCTATGTCCTTTACTATACTCTTGAAAATATCTGTACAAAATTTCATGATGATCGGTTAAGTAGTTTACGCATGGAAAATAGGATTAAAACTAAGCGTAATAATCAACGCGAGTGAAGCCGCGGGTAAAAGCTAAGTGTCCTATGTCCTTTACTATACTCTTGAAAATATCTCTACAGAATTTCATGATGATCGGTTAAGTAGTTTACGCGTGGAAAATAGGATTAAAACTAACTGTAATAATCAACGCGAGGGAAGCCGCGGGTAAAAGCTAAAAGTGTCCTATATTCTTTAATATACTCTTAAATATATCTGTACAGAATTTGATGATGATCGGTTAAGTAGTTTACGCCGCTCTGGAAATGCGCTCAAGTGCAACCAGTCCCGAATAATGGTAAAAAAAAACATTCCAAATAACTACAGTCCAATTACCTTAGTTCCCATCATGTCCAAAGTCAGGGAGAAACTGATCAACGCATCGCCCGGTGAAATACCATCACATTGGCTTAGATGGCGTGAAATATCCTCTGGTTCATGTTTTGTCACCATGCCTTTGTGATCCGGTTCCCAGGGTGGAAAAGGTAAATGAAAACATATTGCATGATGGCGCCTCCCAGATAAAAATACTCCGGAGGTAAAATAGCCTCCCATTCGGATCTCCGGGTGGAGTCTGGCCTGGGGGTACCATCAGGCCTCAACGGCTCAAGGATAGAAAATACACTGCGATTTGACTTCCGCAACATAAGAGGCATCAACACAAATATTAACTGAGTGCACCATCACCTAACATCAAATAAGCCTCATATTTTAACTCTATCAGAAACAAAGGTCAAATCAAGCACTACACATGTTCACTTGAATATACTCGTTTTTTTTTATGGTAGTGGCACACACACTAAAGGGATATCTTATGGCGCTCGACGAGCGGTGTGCGTGTGTGAAGATGTTGGTTGACACGGTATTTGAATAGTTGTAGGTTGCAATTAGGGGGAAGCCGGGAAGCAGATCTCCTGGGAGTGAGTTTCACAGTGAGCGATGTTCTAGGTGTTTCCAGTTCTACGACGAACTGGTGCGCTCGTGCGTGACTGTCTGACAGGCGTTGCTAGGGGCGGGATGAGGCGGGCCGAATCCTGGGAACATCTGCCGTCAAAGTATTTGTAAAACAGGGACATCTCGGCCACATGCCTGCGGTGTTTCAGACTCTCCAGATTCCGGGTCAACTTCGCGTCGCCGACAAGGCGCACAGCTCTCCTCTGAATGGAAGCCAGCAGTTTTAGGGTATGCTTTAGTGCGACACCCCCCATGTGTGAGCGACTGACGAGGATGAAGGAATGGTCGATCCTGCCATAATGATGTCAGGGCAGGGTGCGACGTAGTGTCCCTCTTGGTAAATGTGGCTGCTTGGGCCTTTGCTGCATTGAACTTGACCAAATTTTTGTCGCCCCAAGTTTGAACTTTCTCCAGGTCTTGATTAATTGCTGTAATCTGCTCCTGCCTGCGGTGATAAGTATCAGTCGCTGGTAAAGGTTTTTTTTTTAAATCTAAATTAGGAGACAAGGGTACTGTCATCTGCGAAACTGCAAACAGGATTATTCGTTTCGGTCAGCAGGTCATTAATATAGATGAGGAACAGAGTTGGTGAAAGTATTGCGCCCGAGGCATGCCGCGTTATTGGTGAATGTGTCTGAGATGTGTCCATCAACTGCAACGGGCAGAGATCGGTTCTTAAGGAAACTGGCAAGCCAGCTGCAGAGAGAGGCTGGCAGTCCGAAGGACGGCAGTTTGTTGAGCAGTCCGTCATGCCAAACTCTGTCGAATGCCTTCGAAATATCCAACGCAATCGCTCGAGACTCTCCGTAGTTCTCGATTGCCCTACTCCATATATGAGTGACATAGGCCAATATATCTCCTGTCGATCTCTCTTTGCGAAAACCGTATTGATTATCGCTGATTATTCTGTTGTTCTCGAGGTACTTGAGTAGTTGCTGATTGACTACACGTTCCATGACTTTGGAGATTATTGGAAGCAAGGGAATTGGGCGATAGTTTGAAGGCGTGGTTTTCTTGCACTCGAGCGACTTTCCAAGAAGATGGGTAAATCCCTTTTCCGTAAGACAGATAAAAATCCTGGAAAAACCGGCGTTAGCTCGGTGGCGCAGTTCTTTAACATGATGGCAGGTATTCCGTCCGGTCCTGATGCCTTCTACGTATCCATGTTCTGTACGGATTTTACGAATATCACGGTGATGAAACTTGACTTCTGCCATGGTAGTGTTGATGTTCGATACGGTGGGAGAGCCTTGTCTTGGGGGACGTCTAAGGTAGAGTGCGATGAAATCATTTTGGCGAGCGTCTGTCAAAGGTGGTAGAGATGTTTTTGTAAAGTTATTACTTACTGCCTTTGCTACCGACCAGAAATTCATGGAGCCACTGGGTCATTGCAAAAGTTTATTACTGATCCTTTGATTGTGTTTGTCCTTAGTTTCGTCGTTTGCATTCGTTTCTCGCTTCCATAAAATAATTGCGATTTTCAGCGGTCTGATTTTGCTGCCAGTACTTGTAGGCTTGCTGTTTCCTACCTACAGCTCTTTCGCATCTTCTGGCGAACCAGGGCTTTCCTTTTGACGATAGCTTGATGGGAATTTGCGATGCATGCTTCCATTCCTGACGAGATTACTTGCGTAATCTCTTCGCAGCAGACTGACGGGTCGTTAGTGCCAAAGCAGACGTCGAGCCAAGAAAATCTAGGTAGAAGTCCTTTAGATCGTCCCAGTTTGCGGAATTGAAATGCCAGATTTTGCGAGGCAATCGTGGATCCTTCTCTAAAAGTGGCAATTCACAAACCGCTGTAATAAGTTTGTGGTCGGAAGTAGCTAATGGCGGACCAACTGTAACTGTGTACTGGTCAGGATTGGTGGTTAAAAAAAGATCCAGGAGGGCGGCGAATTCGCCCCTCTCTGATATTCGAGTTGGTTCATCTGCAAGTTGAGTAAGCCCGCAGCTGATGGGAAATGCTGCAGCTTCTCTACCTTCGTTATCGATCTTGTTGTGATGTTTGAGCCAGTTGGTGTTGTGGTCATTGAAGTCTCCCCGAACGATTATCTCTGAATTGGGGCGATCGACCTGTATTGAGTCAAAAGTGGTAGCTAGTGTTGTAATAAAGCTTTCCAGCAATACTGCGGATAACATTCCAGCAATATTGCTTAAGAAATGTGCTGCTGAACTAATATGCAGGCTTTTCTCCCTATCATACAGAACTGCATGCTTTCCTTCTAACTGGAAATGCGCTCAAGTGCAACCAATCCCGAAAAAAGGTAAAAAAAAGATTCCAAATAACTACCGTCCAATTGCCTTAGTTCCCATCATGTCCAAAGTCATTGAGAAACTGATCAACGAACAGCTCTTAAAAAGCACAGATTAACGGGAGATAATGCAGCACAAATCGACCCAAAAGACATGCCCGAGTTGTCTCTGGCAGATCTGGACGAGATCCTGGAGACTTTTCCTTGCGCGCAGAGCACAGGGAAGCCGAAAATTAATATAATATCCGACATTGCAATCCAAAAAAAAAATTTAAAGAACCCAGACAACTATGTCAAATTAATATAACTCAGACTCTCCAAGCACTTCAAGAGATTCCGAAACTCTTTTTGACATAGCCAATACTATACACACTAGCCACGAAAATCCAATACTCGGAGCCCCTTTTATTAACACCCAGTCAACCTACTGACGAACACTTATGCAAAATTATTAAACAGGCATACTGCCTTTATTTCAAACAATTAGAACTCGAAACCCTAGTTCTGGGCATATTTAGAAAATATTTTAGAATTAGCGGGTTTCATTTTCAGATCAGTAGATCAAAATTACAAGAAATACTAGACGAAGAAAGACCTAACCACTCGCCATAAAAACAACGAACCCAGAGGAAAGAAAATTAAATAACCCTTTTCTACCCATCATCTTCGGACCCTCTTACGTAACAAAATCTCACCACATTACCCATTATCCTATGATACAAATCTAATAGAAAACTGCTTAGAGAACCGTAAACAGATAATTAACGATACGGAAATCCTATTCAAAAATAATCTGGGGGAATAATTTTCATTCCTAAGAAACGAAAAACTAAACCAACCTGAATGATTTACGAAAAATATCCAATATACATATATTTGAAAAAAAAAGAAGGGTAAAACGCAGTTTAATAAACGGTATCGGTAAGGCAAGTAAATGGCTATTTGGCACTCTGGATGCAGATGACGAGGAAAAATTTAATACATATTTTAAAATCATTATTAAGCAACTAAAGAGCTATAAATGAAGAAATGAAGAACTAGTAACAAAATCATTTCAAATTTTAACAAAATAAGCGATAACCAAAAACAAGTTAGATTTACTCGAGAAGAGACAACTAACTACTTCAGACGCCTTGTAAGTATCCTAATAATAGACAACATTGATGGCGAAATTGTAGGAATAAAAAGTATTTTGGTAAACTTAGAAATGATCATCAATTTTGCCATAAACAAAACCGTAATATTCGCAATTCATATACCAATCGTAGACCCCAAGCTTTTTACTTTGTACAAAATTATTCCAATCCCCATCCTAATGCAAATATTTTTTATCCTGCTAAACCGTGTCTATTGATCAACGAATGAAGAATCTATCATCGATACACAATGTTCGAAAATAGGAAATGTTCTCAAGATGAGCGCGCCAATGAAGAATCATGCATTGTATCGATTCTCACAAGAAACTTGAAGTTCTCTCCGATAAACAATGTCTACTTCACCAGATCAAAGATCAACCGGATAAGCGACCGAGAAGTCCTAGTCATACCAGTTAAGCCAATTTTGATTATGACTTATTGTACGAAACTTAACAGAAGTTCAATAATAACAGAACCCACCATTGTCTAATTGAAGGACTGCCCACTTGAAATAAATGGTGTTTTGTTCCAACCGTGGTCTCGGAAAAAACAAGCAACATGTACCTTGGACATGCCTCGAGTACAACTTAACCAACGCGCACAAACCAAAAGCGCACATCTCAACCATGAGGAAGTTCAACAAGCCAGTCAGTTGATTTTCATTTTCATCCCGGGAATAGTTAAGTCCCAAATGACAATTCCAGTCAGTACCGTGACAATTCTTCTACTATTGGGTGTTATCTTCGCCACTTGGAAATGGAAACATAGAGCTTACCGGAAGACGAAAGGACCATCCCCCGAGGTCAATAGGAAACATCCCCAACTGGACACTTTGAAAACCTGTGTCCCCCTATTTACCAAAACTTGAGGAGCGATGAGTTATGTCACAACCACCGACTACCCAGATGTTATCGATAGGATCGTTTGTTTACTTTAACCTTCTAGGGTACTCTTAATGTTGGTTGGGAATTTCGGACTACTTTGGACGTCATAGTTTATACTCCTATTATTTGAAGTTAAAATAAAAGTTTTTAAAAAAGGTTGTTACAAGCCCTTAACTTATAACTCTGGAGAACTGAAATTATCAAGTAGGATATTTCCTGCATACAAAACATTATATTGAAATAGTAGGTGTTAACAATGATTAATCATTATTATTATTACCCTGAGCATTCTACCCCGTCTAACTAATTCTAGTAATTCTTGCTGCCAACGTACACTAGCTACCCAATGGAGAATTAAAATATTCCTTGAATTTTCCCCGAACGTAAAGTGATCTTTGGTAAATATTTCTCCCTGCAGCTCCGATATCAAGTCTCCCGAAATGGACACTTCTAGACGGTGCAAAGTCACTATTTGTACACAACATATTGTGAAGGCAACAGTACGCCAATATTATTGTATTTGGTTGAACTTCAAAATACCTGGTGAATACCCTCCATGGAGCCCGGGCGCATATTTCCGTTTCCTATTCGGCTAGCACACCCAAATGTGCTAGCCGTGTAGGAAACGGATATCTCCGTTCTCTAAAGGGTTAACGCACTGATTTGGGCATCTGGAATCCACTGTTATATAATATTTCACTTTTCGCATGGCCCTCCCCTCGCCTGGCTCGCTATGGGGCTCAAGGAAAGGAAACTAACCAGGTGCTAACCCAAACTAACCCAGGACATACCCAAAATCAGGAAAAAAACTCTAAAAAAAATAAAAAAAAAGCAACGGGGTTTGAATCGCCGAATTGAGACCTAACCATCTAGACCTCTCGACCACGAGAGCTCTTGCCGCAAATTGATTGCATCGCGAAGACATGGCGCGATTAGGGAACGGAGATGTAGGTTTCGCATCCGTTTCCTACACGATTAGCGCACTCGGTTGCGCTAGCCGAATAGGAAACGAAAATGCTGTGAGAATTTCGAAGGAATTTTCAACTACTCGCCTTGCTATTGATACAATATAATTGAAAATCTTTTTTGCTTAATTACCTCTAATTGTGTTTCGACTATACGATCAAAGTAAATATGATTTCTCAAACTCAAACTATTACATGAGGTAAAGACTTTCACTTTCTAATAATTTTCGATGAGTAGCTTGAGCAAATACACTTCCGTCAGTTCGTCGACCATAACATCCCACATCTACAAGGATAAAGTTGTAGGTTACATCAACAAGTGCCAATAAAAGAACAGAGAGTTGGTTCCTTCATAATTATAATACACCGAACCACCGCCAATGGGGCAACGAATATTGATTGATATGCTTTCCGTCTACTGCTTCAATGCAATTAGGAAAATTCCACATATTTTTATAACGTTGGGAACTTTCCAAAAGTCTTCTGTAAGATGTGGCAACCGCAATTGGGCTCAATGCTTTCCGTGTGAATTTACAAACTTCTTCGTACTATGTTCCGGTATTTGGAAGCTAAATCCAATCGATCGAAGAGTAGTAAAATTAAATCTAAAGCCCATATACTGAAAACGCATCAAAACGGATATCTGTGAATTTGAAAAATACTGGTGGTTTGGAAAAATTCATTAAATAAACGGTACTACTTCTCGCTTATTGGAATTAAAAAAAAGTTGGAAAATAATTCCGCCGCAGAACTGGGAAAAAATATTTTCACTAGTAAAGTGGCTTTATCTTATTTTTCATAGGAAAACAAACAAGTACATATTATTTGCCTTACTAATTGGTAAATAAGTACAGACTTTGAAGGAAATCGTTGGAGCTGTTTCCGAGAAAATCGATTTTGTTCATTTTTCTCAATAGTAAAGGGACATCCACCGGTTATTCACAGAAAAACGGGGTAGTACGTATTATTTGCCTACTAAATTGTAAACACAAAGAAAATCTAATGAAAATCGTTAAGGTCGTTTTTGTGAAAACCAAATTTTGAAATATTTTTTTTTATATAAACTATCATAAGGTTAAAGAAAAAATATATATAAAACGTCTGGACATATTGTCACAAAACTCCTAAATAGTGATTTTGGTAGAAATCGTCCTAACGGTTTTGGAGGAAAGTCGTGTGACGGACAGACACACGCACACAGAGACACAATTTTGTTTTTTCAAAATTTAATGTTTTTTTTTGACTCTAGGGGTCATAAATCATCGAGATTGGCAATAAAAGTCGCGAGTAGCACATTACACGTGATAGAAGTGAATACTTCTTTATCGATTTTATAAGAGAGAAAGAGTGTGAGAGGATCATATAATAATAAATTTTAATAGATTTGGTGAGTTTTCGTTAGTCCTCTAGTCAACTTTCGGTGAGTTTCACTTAGTCTCAACTTATTTTACTTATTTGAACCGTTATAATCATTTTTAATAGATATGGTTAGTTTTGGTTAGTCGTTGAAGAAACTTTTGGTTAGTTCGACATAGTTATTCAACTTATTTTAGTCATTTGAACCGGTTCCGATACGTTATAATCAATTATAATAGATTTGGTTAGTTCGTACTAGTCGTCTAATCAACTTTTGGTTAGTTTCACTTAGTCTCAACTTAGTTTACTTATTTGAGCCGATTCCGATACGTTATAATCAATTTTAATAGATTTGGTTAGTTTGGGTTAGTTGTCTATTTAACTTTCGGTTAGTTTCACTTAGTCCCAACTTATTTTAGTCATTTGAACCGGTCCCGATACGTTGTAATCAATTTTAATACATTTGGTTAGTTTGGGTTAGTCGTCCAAGCAACTTTCGGTTAGTTTCACTTAGTCTCAACTTATTTTACTTATTTGAGCCGATTCCGATACGCTATAGTTAATTTTAATAGGTTTGGTTAGTTTGGGTTAGTCGTCTAGTTTCACTTGGTCTCAACTTATTTCAGTCATTTGAACCGGTTCCGATATGTTGTAATCAATTTTAATAGATTTCGTTAATTTGTGTTAGTCGTCCAATCAACTTTCGGTTAGTTTCACTTAGTCTCAACTAATTTTATTTATTTGAGCCGATTCCCATACGTTATAATGAATTTTAATGGATTTGGTTAGTTTGAGTTAGTCGTCTAATCAATTTTTGGTTAGTTTCACTTAGTATCTACTTATTTTACTTTTTTGAGCCGGTTCCGATACGTTATAATCAATTTTAATAGACTTTGTTAGTTTGGGTTAGTCGTCCAATCAACTTTCGGTTAGCTTCACTTATTTTCAACCTATTTTACTTATTTGAGCCGGTTTCGATAATCAATTTTTCATAAACCGTGTCGTGACGCGATACGAAAGTTTTCTATGTCGTGACGCAGCCTTGAAAAAACACTCTCATGAAACCAAATAAATATTTATTTCAAAAAAAAGTTCAGATATCCGGCCTTCCGTACTATTTTCTTAATAAGATGAATAATTTTAAATCAGTCAAAATGCAGTAAGCGCGCTCATGGATTTCTGGCTGCGACATGGATTGAAGGTCACCCAGCGTTTTTGGTCAATATACACCGGGACGGTGAGAGTTTGGATTTTGGTTATTTATTATTTTTGAGATATTGAGGTGTTATTTGGTAAATAATTGATTCGTTTTTGAGGTGTTATATATCTACAATTTGGTGTTATGCGCTTAGGAAGAATTCAATGAATTTTGTTGAAAGCCTGCTATTAAAACTAACAGAAGTTGAAGCAACACATTCATCATTCATCTTTATTTAATAAAATTAAAGCACTTTCTTTAACTTAACGCGTTGTTTAGATGATGATTCCTTTGCTAAAATACTTAAAGCGTTTCATGTTCCATTTTATTCTGTGATTGTTATCAAATGCAAGTTGACAAATATGTGATTTGTGGAATTGTGTATTTTTAATATAAGTTTGGTGTTCGTTTATAGGTTTTGATAATGGTCTACAGGTTTCACCTATATAAAATTTATTGCAGTCACATGGTATCTTTTTTTTTATGGTAGTGGCACACACACTAAAGGGAGATCCCATGGCGCTCGATGAGCGGATGTGTGCAAAGATGTTCATTGAGACGGTTTTTGAAGAGTTGTAGGATGTAATTAGGGGGAAAACAGATGTCCTGGGAGTGAGTTCCACAGTGATGCAGTGCGCCAGACAAAGGATTTCTTGTAAAGCGTTGTTCTAGGTGTTTCCAGTTGTACGGCAAACTGGTGCGCTCTTGCTATCTGTTGTGACTGTCTGACAGGCGCTTCCAGGGGCGGGATGAGGCGGGTGAAATCCTAGGAACATCTGCCGTGAAAGTATCTGTAAAACAGGTATATCTCGGCCACATGTCTGCGGTGTTCCGGACTATCTTGATTCTGGGTCAAATCCGGGTCGCCGACAAGACGCACAGCTCTCTTCTGAATGGAATCCAGCAGCTTTAGGGTATGCTTTGGTGCGGCACCCCAGATGTGTGAGCAATATTCTAAGCACGGTCTTATTTGCGCTTTGTAGAGCAAGAATAACTGCTGCGGTGTAAACAGTTTTTTGTTGCGAAATAGCGCACCAAGCTTCTGGGAGGCTGATTTTGCGATATTAGCAACGTGGTCATGCCAGGACATATTGCTGTTGACCGAGGCACCCAGCAGTCCGATTGACGAGGATGAAGGAATGGTCGATCCTGCCATAATGATGTCAGGGCCCGTCATATTGGCCCTCTTGATAAATGTGGCTGCTTGGGTGTTTGATGCATTGAACTGGACCAAGTTTCTGTCGCCCCAAGTTTGAACTTTCTCCAGGTCTCGATTAATTCCTATAATCTGCTCCTGTCTGCGGTGATAAGTCTCAGTCGCTGGTAAATATTTTCTGATCTAAATTGGGAGACAAGGGTACTGTCATTTGCAAAACTGTAAACAGGATTATTCGTTTCGTTCAGCAGGTCATTAATATAGATGAGGAACAGAGTTGGTGAAAGTATGGCGCCTTGAGGCACGCCCTCGTTAATGGTGAATGTGTCTGAGATGTGTCCATCAACTGCAATGTGCAGAGACCGGTTCTTAAGAAAACTGGCAAGCTAGCTGCAGAGAGAGGCTGGCAGTCCGAAGCACGGCAGTTTGTTGAGCAGTCCGTCATGCCAAACTCTGTTGAATGCCTTCGAAATATCCAATGCAATCACTCGAGACTCTCCGTAGTTCTCAATTGCCCTACTCCATATATGAGTCACATAGGCCAATATATCTCCTGTCGATCTCTCTTTGCGAAAGCCATATTGATTATCGCTGATTATTCTGTTGTTCTCGAGGTACTTGAGTAGTTACTGATTGACTACACGTTCCATGACTTTAGAGATTACTGGAAGTAATGCAATTGGGCGATAGTTTGAGGGCGTGGTTTTCTTGCCTTTTTTGGAACAGGTTGCATTCGAGTGACTTTCCAAGAAGATGGGTAAATCCCTTTTCCGTAAGACAGACAAAAAAGCCTGGGAAAAATGGGGGTTCGTTGGCGCAGTTCATTAACACGATGGCAAGTAATCCGTTCGGTTTCGGTTTTAGTGCCAAAGCAGACGTCGAGCCGAGAAAAATGAAGGTAGAACTCCCTTAGATCGTTCCAGTTTGCAGAATTGTAATGCCAGATTTTGCGAGGCAATGATGGATCATTCTGTAGAAGTGGCAATTCGCAAACCGCTGTAATAATTTTATGGTCGGAAGTAGGTACCAAATGGCGGACCAACTGTAATTGTGTACTGCTCATGATTGGTGGTTAGAGAAAGATACAGGAGGGCGGCGAATTCGCCCCTCTCTGATCTTTTAGCTGGTTCGTCTACAAGTTGAGTAAGCCCGCATCTGATGGCAAATGCTTCAGCTTCTCTACCTTCGTTTTCGGTCTTGTTGTGATGTTTGAGCCATCAGTTGGTGTTTTGGACATTGAAGTCTCCCAGAACGATTATTTCTGAATTGGGGTGATGGACCTGTATTGACTCAAAAGTGGTAGATAGTGTTGTAAAAAAGCTTTGGTAGGCTCTATCGGTCAGAGGGCGATAGAGACAGCATATAAACTTGGTTACTCCCTTGGCGGTGAACTTGAGCCATATGACGACAAGGTTGTTCGGTTCGACTGTTTCGTCGCGGTGACACGAAAGGTCGCTTCGGACAAAAAGGCATATTCCGAACTTATGTCTAAATCGGGTGTGTAAGTCGTAACCAGGATAGGGGTAGTTAACTGTTGTTGTAGATTATTCTTGTGTTTCTGTAAGGGCTAGTATGTGTGGTCTATTTGCTTGTAGATGTTGGTGTACCGAATTTATGTTTGTATTTAGGTCTATTATATTGCAGAAATCTATTCTAAATTGGTTCGGTATATTTGCCGTTTGTGAAATGCGGAATGAAGGGCTCCCAGGGCCATCCAGCGCCCGGAGATCCGAATCGCCGGGGAGTTTACTTCAGAAACATTTTGATCGTGGAAGCACCATCATGTCCATATATTCCTGCTGTGGAACCCAAAACCACCAGCACCGAAACGGAACGTGATTCGGAAAAACCACTTAGCGCTTCCCAGTTCTGGTGGGGTGGTATTTCAACGGACGATGCGATTATGCGTATGCATCTACCACCTAAGGCCGCTTTCACTGGAAGAATCGGCCTTAGACTCATTCCTCTGGTGGTCCCTAGTTTGACAGGGGTAAGAATGGGGTTTGTTGGGTCACTCCCCAGTGATCAGCTCCAGAATTTGTACTTGGGTGTTCTCCAGCCTGGAGGAGGACGATGAGATCCCGTGGCAACTCGGAATTGAGGGGCGTCACTCTCCGTAATCAAACTGCTCTCACCAGTTTGACGTTCCTGCTGCTAACACAGTGCAGCTCCTCTTGTCACAAACTGTCATTTATCAGCTCCATACTTTGTAATTCGGTGTTCTCCAGCCTGGGGGAGGACGATGAGATTTGATGGGCCACATTCTGTGGCAACTCGGAATGGCGATAGCGTCACTCCCCGTAATCAAACTGCTCTCACCAGTTTGACGTTCCTGCCTG
>MU182532.1:301362-329037 GCA_016904865.1 Pissodes strobi | reverse complement strand
AACTCTAATTCTTTTTGTAAAAAACCAGACTTGTGGTATATAAACTAATAAAGAAATAAAATAAAAAACTGGCAAAATATACAAAAGAACAAAAACGTGCATGAGTTGACGATAAACGCAACTTTAGGTTAGTTTATTCTTTTTTTACGCAGGTCATGCATATATTTTTCGAACAAGCCAAACAACTAGGTCTAAAATATTTACGCAAAGATATGCTACTTTTGTTCTTTTATTATAACATTATAAGACAGCAGAGATTGAATTGCGTATTTGGCTTGGCGTGGAATTTTTGAGTTGTATAGTAGCTATTTCAGATTATTTTCATTGAGATTACTGGCTAATCCTTTTAAAAAGTTGAGCCTTGAATATAGGTCTACAAAGCCGCAGATCTGTTTGCGTAGCATGGACTTCCTTCTGCCTTCTGGAGGTAATTTTTTTCCATCAGAACTTTACAGTATACAAGTAGGTATTACAAATGTAATGAGTCCTAGCATCTGCTAAGCATTGCAACTTTAGACCGTATTTTGCCGGTTTGTTAGGCATATATATTTTAAGTTTGCATTTACCTCTAAATGCGATTTATTATAGCATCTCGTCCACTGTCGCATTGGCTCCAGTACTATAGCACCTTTGAGAATTTTCATTGAATAGATCTAACATTCCAGAAATAGCGCATTCGGGATCATCAGCTTTGCGAACCTTTCGATTTTCAAAACCGTCAAATCTTAGTGCGACAAGTCATGTACAGAACCTTCTAGCCGCCATTGAACCCCTGAAGATTCCCGGACTAGTTCCATCCGCAGAAAATAATGAAAGTATACTTTCACGATTAAACTTCAATACAGCACGATAACTTAGAAGCGAAAACAGTGCTTTCAGCTCAATAATAGTACATTCTCTAAAATTATAATCAGCGGGATGTTTTGATTTCATGCTTTCTAGTTTTATGTTAGTCCATCTTAGAAAAATATCCGTCATACGTTGATCAAAAATAAATTGAAAGGACTCAAGAGGACTATTATGAGGGATATTACAAGGTACACGAACTAGGGAAAGCCACAAAGTATCGAATGTGCAAAGTATCGAAAATCCCGAGCGGATCCGAAGCTTTCGACAAAATGGTTCTTTTCTTGATTTTGGGTGTGTCTTGGGTTAGTTCTGGTTAGCACCTGGTGAGTTTCCTTTTCATGAGCCACCGTAGCGAGCAAAGCGAGCGGAAGGCCATGCGAAAAGTGAAACGAACGTTTTCGAAACTTCGCACATTCGATACCTTGCTCCCATCCACGAACTATATTGTATGAAAGTTCGTACATTTCGTACTGGAGGACTGGAAGACCAATTGAACCTGTTCTTACCATAATAATCGATCTGATAACAAAATCCGAACCACTAGAAATTTTCGATGCTGTTTCGTGTTCACTTTGTATATAGTCAGAATCATCCAAATCCGAAAGAAACTCTTCTACTCCTTTTTGTTGCTCTTCTTTTAACAGGAACCCAAAATCTGGTTCATCGTCTGATTGCTCCATCGCTTTCAGTTAACTGTTAACCACGGTTTCAAAACTCTCATCCAGGGCATTTACCGTATTTGGACCAGGTTTTGGATTCAAATTTGCCATTATGTTGCCAACAAACAATAGAAATAAGCACTTAATTAAAATAGTTACATAAAGAAAACAGTAATAAGACACCATGAGTCCCATGGACTCATATCACGTGGTATATACCATAAGAACAACTTCACACACATACGTCCAAACAGCGATCGTTTCCCGGCGTTACTGGGAGACGGTACTGTGACATTCTAGGCGATGAATTCAGTGCGAAATAGTGGGAGCTACGATTTATTGAAATATCAATGAATCCCGGGGACTCACATGTTCAAATAAGGGTTAACTTGGCATAAGATTTTCGCTTAAATAGCCTTATAGTTTCTTAATTTTATAAGGTACATGTGCATGTACAGTGAATTCTAATTTAAATTTATCCTTTATCAATTTTTTGAAGCAAGCGGACATTATTGACTACATTTCTAGACGCTTTATATCTGCTTTCCTCTGTTCACATTAACTCTTGGGAGTGTTCTTTTAGTGATCTAAACATTTATTCATTTAGTTTACTTGATTTTTAACTTTCCTAGAAGAAACGGAGTTATTTAAAGCTTTTTAAAGTGTGCGGAGAATGAAAAGAACAATGAAAACAACTCACAATTAGACATTTTGAGACAATTAATATTACTTTATTTTCTAATGCTACTTCAGGGTCTAAGTTGTTTGTGGATTCGATTTCAATTAAATGTCCTTAATGTAGCGTTCATTTTATTAATTTTTTTCTTGATACAGCTTTTTGATAAACGATTTGGCAATTCTGTAGGTAAATATACTCAATATACTTATTCCATTTTTTTTTATCTTTTCAAACTTCTTCTTCTTTTTCTCTGTAGCTCTATAATCCAGGGTAGGTTTTGACTGCCTTAACTATTTGTCGCCATATAGTTCTATCCTCCGTAAACCCTGGATCTAGTTCATGCCCCATGTTGATGATGTTGTCTCTCCATCTGATTCTTGATCTGCCTAGGGATCTTTTCCAAGTGAATTTTGTTCCTATACAATTTTGACATATCTTTGATATGATGAGCGCTCATCTGTGCCGCTGGAATTTTATTTCTTGCATAATAACGGGTAGGTTATAAAGTTCCTTGAGCTCATTATTTGTGCGGATTCGGTATTGTTGTGTCTGCAAATCCTTTGTTGGTCTAAAGATTTTTCTAAGCAGTTTTCTTTCAAACCATCTCAGTTTTTGTTCATTCGCCTTGGCTAGTGTCCAGCTTTCGCAACCATACATGACAATAATTGGTCTAAATGATCGTTTGTTAGCACGGCGCGTGATGGGGAACACCGAGAACAAAAAATAATTTTTATAAACAAAACCTCGGATATGGCAATATTGCTTTATTAAAATAAAATACAAATCAGCTTACCTTGTTGCCGATCGTCGTGATCGACGTGATCTAATTTTAATTAGGAATAAGCACCTGACGACCTGACACTTGACGCGACACTTAACCCTTCAAGAAGAAAAGGAAAAAGAAACGAGATGGAACAAAGCATTCTAGAACCTACCTATTCTTTATTTTGATTGTTGAAATTTTATAATACACCATAAAACAATGGAATCATTTATTTATCAATCATTTCTGGCTTGTTTTTTTATGTTTTTAAAAAAGAAAAATTTCAATAAAAAGTCCAAAATGCAATAAACAGAATTCATCGATAATACCGGAACACAATTTTTCAATCCACGCGCGTTTCGCTAACCATGTTGACCTATCTACTACCAAAACAGGTTATGATACTGGTTTTCCCTGAAGTAACCATAGAGAATCACATTTCAAAGTCACGGTGCACGAAACTAAATTGGAAGCAGCAACAGCTCTATGGCCTCGTGGTATATGCCTAATCCTTTTTTCACCGATCAACGAGTTACTAGATTATATCAAACATAAAAATACAATTTAAAGACCTTCAGTTCATATTTCTATATATTTTTAAAAAATATATTTTATTGTTGTGTTCCAATTCTTACTAATCAGCTAATCAGCTGTTTCCAGTCTGGGATCTTTTCCAATAAATTGTAGTGTACAGAGATCATGCCATTGTTGAAAGAAAAAATGAGGCGACATTTTCTAAAAAGTATCGGCCAATTGCATCCACATCGTGCTTCTTGAAAAATTATGAGATTGCTATTGCACTTATAGCATTTTGTTACCTATACAGAATAGATTCCGAATAGTCTTTCTTTCCTTACCGATGGGGTGGAAATACTTGCGCAGGAAAGCTTTATATCGGAATCTCTTGCTATCTCAGCCAGGAGTCCATCCGACTGTGAAAACCCTGACATGTTGCGTCAACAAATGATAAAATGTGATTGATATTGGGGGAGCTGACTTGTTTTCATAATTTTTAACAGACGGACAATAGTTTAGCCAGATGAATGGGGCATGTGATTCGATCAAATCAAAGGAGCTGGGATCAATTTTGGATCATGTGCTGTTTGTTTTGGTGGTGAATACTCTTTTTACTGAAGGTGTGCATAGAAATGCAACCATTGTTGAGTCTGACAAATCTATATTATCAGAGATAGCAACCAATAAAGGCTGCCAAAGAACTGAATGATTGTTTAACCGTAGTAACCTTTTTCAAAGTTTAGAAAACATTTTTTATGTTTTTTCACCCAAGGCAAATCCGCACAACTGCTGTCGAAATAAGAAAATGTTCAGACAAATATCCATTACACTCTTACTTGGGAGAAACATTGCAGGACATTGTCGTCAAAACTTATTTGCATATGTTTTGCGGTTCGTAACCTTAAGTCAGGTTTAGATACAAATCAGCAAATTCCTGTGTACAATGATATGGTGCACTCTCCACGATATTCGGTTATGGCGCAGAAAATATTTATGATCACAAAACAGGCTAATGAGGAAAGTTGAAAGTTAAATTTCATCATTATCATCAAATATCCTACTATTAAAATGTTTAAACAAAATTTGTAATATTTGAATTATTTTTCATTTGCCATTCTGTCAAGAATTTGGTTTTACTCATTCGGCCATTGAGCTTCTTGTTGACCTATGTACGTCCTACCTCTTTGAAACCCCTTCCTTGCTGAAACACTGGTTGAAAACCCCTTGATCTCAAAAATCTTGATCTTGTCTAGTACGAGCACCTTCTTTAAATATCATCATATATTGGTCACGTCACACGGTATAACATAACATTTCTAATTATTTCCGGTAAAATCCAGCTATTTTAGTTTACGTTTAGGTTTGGAACCTTCGGCAAAATACATTACAACACAATTTTATCGACAATACCGGAATACAAGTTGTTCAACAGCGCGCGCGTTTCGCTAACCATGCTGCAAAGAAGGTTTTGATACTCATTTTCCCTGAAGTAACTGCGGAGAATCTCATTTCGAAGTATATGGATCATTACTCCTCCTTTAAAGTCACGGTGCACAAAATAAAATGCTGCTAATTAACGTTAAACTTCATGTAACATCCTACTATTAAAATCTTTAAACACTTTTCATATTTAAATTAGTTTTCATTGACTAATCTGTCAAGAATTCGATTTTACTCATTGTGTGGGATTTGCTAAAATATTGGTTAAATTTCAAAATACAGACACACATAAGAAAAATGTCATCATATATTGGTCACCTCACACGGTATAACATTACTTTTCTAATTAATTCCGGTGAAATTCAGCGATTTAAATTCTCATCTTGTTGTAGTGACTTGACCAGCTGTTTCAACAATATTATTTCACTTTAGTGACCTTTACAAAGGGTGAAGAGGGTCACACACGTGATTGCTATAAATGAAAGTAAATATTTAGTATTAAGTGGGTTTTGGAGCACTTAACCCCAATCTTGTTTCGAGAACATGCTTATCAACAATGTTAAATTTGCTTAGATTTTTGCTAAGGTGGTCTCACGGTTCTTTTATTGTATAAAATATATATTAATTTATTATATAGTTTAAATCTATTTCTATATTAATCAAATTCCTGGATAGTTTGCCCTTTACTTCGCATGCATGTATTGCTTTGGGAACGTTTTTTGATTCCATGTATTTTGTTTGATGTTTTTGACCTTCTTAGGAGAAACGGGGTTGGCTAGAGCTTTTAAAGTGTAATGGAACATGAAAGCAACCATGGAAACAAACTCTCAATATCATATTTTCTAATATTTAAACTTACCTTATCCGGTAATTGCTGAATGGTGAAAGGTTTGTGTGCTTACATCATCATAAAATGCCATATTGTTTTGGTCTTGATTAATGTTCTATCATGTAGCTTTCGTTATAATTAATTTCATTTTGGTCTGATATTTCAGGAATCATGTCAATTGATCTCCTGATTTGACGTTTTAATATGTGTTTGTCGTAGAACGCGCATTTTGGGGACACGTATCGGTCGACTAGCTCTAGCAGCGAATATTAACTAACGATAAGAAGATTCACTCTCCGCGGCGGCAAGTCAACGGTATGCCTCCTTCCCCGCGCGAAAACTAGCATGATACTGGCATGCGACCTTTGGACCCGGCACACACTGGTCGATTTTCTAGGAAAGCTGACCATAATAAGGTTTACCAGAATTAAGACATAAAAGTTTTTAAGTATTATACGTTTAATATATCGTGTTTTAGACAAATAATTGTTGAATTTTTGGCTCATTATCTATATTTATATATAGGGTGTATCAATTTTCACTAACGATAAGAATCATATATAAAAATCATTTGTATGTTCTTAAACCGTTTTAAAAAATGATTTTGAAAATTAAGGGCTTCTTCGTTGTAAAAAAAAGTGTTTTAATTTTTTAATTCGATGATCCAAATTTTGTTTTTGCAACGGTTAATTTAGGAGTCTCACGGGCAAAATGAATGTTAAGTGGACGACAGAAACGCGTTGACGAGGGCCTGCAATTTTGCCATACAAGTATTTCTGTTATCGCTATTTCTAAAAATTAATCTAATAGGTACCAAACTAGTAAAAAATATAGAAGCATCAGTGCATCTGTTGTTCAAAAACACTTGCTTATATTCTGACTCTCCCAAGGTAATACCAAAGCCATATTTACAAATTAAAACTAAATTATAAATTTTTACTGCTGATTCAGCCAAAGTATTTATTACTTGTTTTTATAATAACACCAGTCTTGCATCAGCAATAATGATTCTACCGAAATTTCAGCTTCAGTTTCACTTACTATAATATTATGAGAATACCGTTTATTTGTCGTTACTCTCAGCTGTAATCGACGATCTCCGGGAGGCGCGGAATTTACACGGTCCAACGAAAAGCCTTCAAGTGCTTGGTTCTCAGTGGTTAGATGCAGTTAGTGAAACCGCGGCGGCGGCCCGGGTTCGATTCTCGTCAGTGACAACACGTGTTTTCATTATATTTTTTAAGGTTATGTGTATAAAAAGTTTGTTTTCTTCATTTTGGGTTAGTTTTGGTTAGTTTTTGTTTGTCGCGCCCCCGTAGCGAGCGGAGGGACATGCGTGAAGCGAAATATTAGACATTCTAAAATAGTAAACAAACGCGTAAGCTCCGGAGATCGCCGAGTACAGCCGAGAGTAACGAGAAATAAACGGTATCCTAATATTATCGGATTAGGGGTGGGCGAAAATAATCGATTATTCGATTCACTTTTAAGAAATTACCGAATAATCGATTAAATGACTTATCGATTAATATTTCAGAAAATATCGATTAATCGACTATTCAGTTATTTGCTAAAATAACAATTTAGCAAGTGATAAAATAGTTTAAAATCGTTATTTATCGGCGTATATTTGCCTGTTGGTAACAAAAAACAAATAGGACTTTGAATGGTCGGAGACCTACGCTATATGCGGTCTCGGCCGGAACATTAGACATGACGGACGAGTGTGGTAGATGTAACCAAAAGTTTAGGCGAAATGAATCTAATATCTCTAGATGTGAATGCATATGCAAGCTGAATTTCCACTCTGAGTGTGTGGGAATAAGCAAGCAGAACTTAGATATTATAAAGAGTATACCAGGCCTGCGATGGTTCTGTCGTAGTTGCATTGAAGTTTCAAAGTCTGCTGATAGCCTAAAAAAAGAATTTGATGTATTCAAAGATAGCATAAAGGAAGAGCTGAAGAAAATTTCTGAAAAAAATAATTCCGTCACAATGGCACCAGAAAGAAAAGAGGCTTTTACAAGAACATATGCAGAAGTAAGCAGTGAATCCAAGGGAGAAGTCCTAGACATTAAGCCTAAGTCAAAGTAAGATAATAAAAAAAATAAAGAAGCCATCCGAAATGCCGTTAATGCCACAGACTTGGGTGTAGGTATACTACAAATGAAAGAGGTTAAGGATGGTGGGATATTAATGAGATGCAACACAAAGGAAGAGGTAAACAAGCTAAAGAACTCTGTAGATAAAAAGCTGAACGGCAAATATGATATAAAATCGCCAGAAGAGAAATATCCTAGATTAAAGATAATGGATATCGTAGACGATCTTCAGAAAGAAGATATAGAGGCTTGCATACCGAAGCAAAATCAATCACTAATGCATGAAGATACACATCTACAAATAATAGTAGTCAAGAAAATGAAAACTAATTATATGGCTATCGTCGAGTGCGATCCAAAAACATTTTGGTCGATTATGGAATCCAGATGTAAAATATGTATAGGTTTTTCAGTGTGTCGCGTTTTTGAATACGTCCCTGTTTATCGTTGTTTTAAATGTGGTAGATACGGCCACAGAGCTGCTGATTGTACTGATGCGGAAAAATGCTTACGTTGTGATGGGAAGGATCATGTAACCAAAGACTGCGTAAGTACAAATATATATAACTGTATAAATTACATAGAAGCAAACTCTTCTCAAAATTCGAATTATGACGTGAATCATTTTGTGTTTGACATCGAGTGCCCGGTTTATAAAAGGAAAAAAATCTTAGAGAGAAAGAAAATAAACTATATTATGGACCAATAGCAATTAGTTGATAAAAAAGGGAAAGTAGTCAAGATCGAATTCCTACACCAAAATATTCAAAGTTTTAAAAACAAAATTGATAATATTAAGTTGATTTTGAAATCAAAGCAAATAAAAATAGCTTGTTTAACTGAACATTGGTTAACAGAGACAGAGGTTTTAATGTATAAAATAAGTGACTATGCAGTAGGTAGTTATTACTGTAGGCAAGGTGCAAGAGGCGGTGGAGTAATGATTTTGTATAACAATAAGCTAAATTTATATATCAAGGATTTGAGCAGGGTTAAAAAATTTACTTCTGATGGTGTGTTTGAGGCCTGTGGGGTTAGTATTGGCGAACATGGAGATAGTATTGTTCATATTGTGGATGTATATAGAGCACCTAATACCAATTTAAATATCTTCTTCGAAATACTGAATAATCTTGTTGGTGATTTGTGTCACTCAATAAACGATAAAATAATACTGTCTGGTGACTTAAATATTGATTTTTTCGGAACTTCAAGTACGGTTAACGACTGAAAGGATATCTTACGTTCTTATGGAATGGAAAACATTGTGAATGAGCCCACTCGCATTACAGTCAGATCAGCCACACTAATTGACTATATATGTACAAATTATAATTCTAGTGATGTAGCGTGCTCCATATGGATGAACTGCCTATCATTAGCTGCGCAAATAATGAATTTCCCCACTAAACAAAGTTCAATTCAAAATATTATTTACAAAAGATTCTACAGCCAAAATAACATTTGATTTATTTTTAAACTATCTTCAGCACTACATTGATATAGCATTTCCTTTAAAAAAAGTAGAAGACAAGCTGGGTAAACCAGCGTCCTGGATAACATTGGGAATTAGGATATCATCAAAAACACTAAAAAATTTGTTTTGGAAAAAAAAATGCGACCGGGCGTGATTATGATAAAAATTACTACAATATGCACAAAAAAAAATTATAACAATGTTATTAAGAAAGCGAAGCAGATGTATAACAATAAATTATTGAATCGGACAATAAATCTAGGGCGGCATGGAGAATTATTAACAATAACATTAACAATAATAATAAAAAGGCGAAAAATCTAATTTCTATTATAAAAAATGTGTGCTGTGCTGAATGATGGAAATGAAATTGTGAACTGTTTTAACCAGTACTTTGTTGATCTTTCAAAAAATGTGTCAACTAAAAAATGGTGATGGCGTTCCGCAGAATAGATTGCTACCAAACACAATGGTTCTGCGGCCTGTTAATGAATGTGAAATCATGGCAACAGTCAAAAAACTAAAAAGTTCCTTTTCGATTGGACTGGATAACATTCCTTCGAATGTGTTTAAAAAAATTGCTCACACTATATTGTTTCCATTGACATATTTAATTAATTGGTCGCTCATGAGTGGCATATTTCCTGATACTTTGAAAACAGCAAAGGTAGTTCCGCTTTTTAAAAAAGGCGATTCATCTGCCCTCGAAAGTTATAGGCCAATAGCCATTTTACCTGTACTCAAAGTTGTTGGAGCGAATTGTATATGATCCACAATTGTGGATTTTCTGGAGCGTTTTAACATTCTTAGGGGTTGTCAGCATGGCTTTCGCAGTGGCCTGTCCACACACTCCGCAATTTCTGAGTTCTTAGATAATATCTACGAAAACTTAAATAATCAAAATAAATGCATTGGTCTATTTATGGATCTCAGCAAGGCCTTTGACCTGGTTGACCATGCTCTTCTTCTGGAGAAGCTCTCTGGGTGCGGCTTGAGGGGCAAAATTCACGAGTGGTTGCAATTCTATCTGAGTAACCGTCATCAAATTATTGATATTGATGGAATTAAATCCGAAAAATTAAACATAACATGTGGAGTACCCCAGGGATCCGTCCTGGGTCCTCTTTTGTTCTTGTTATTTATTAACGACTTGCCGAATGTTTGTAATAACAGTAATTTAACTTTCTGTGCTGACGATAGCAGTTACTTAGTGGCAAGTCATAGTATTCAGGAAGCTACCCGAGTAGCTCAAGAAATGTTACAACGATTTCATGGTTAGTTCAATGCAAACTGGTTGTGGTTGAACGTCGGTAAAACTAACTTTGTCTGTTTTGCTCCAAGAACTCGCATCCTCAATGAATCATATCTAATAAAAATTAATAGCAAATCAATACACCAAGAGGCATGTGTAATATTTTTGGGTGTTCACCTGGATAGTGGGCTCTGCTGGGATGCACGCGTCGACCAACTATGCAGGAAATTGGCTATCTCATCATATGCCATTTATCGTTTGAAATAGACTTCCTCAATAGATGTTGTTTATTCGTATTACTATGCTCATTTTTACAGCCATATAAAGTATGGTTTAATTTTTTGGGGCGGCTCACCCCACTTGACTCGTGCATTTAAGATACAAAAACGCGTGATTCGAACAATTGCGGGGGCGGCTGGACTGGCTACTTTTAGGCCGTTGTTCAAGCGATGCAGGATCCTTACGCTACCGTCATTATACATTCTTGAAGTGCTTCTTTTCGTAAGAAAAAAATTTCAAAAATTCTATCAGAACAATTATTTTCATAATTATGGTACACGTGGCCGTTTTGATCTGGTGTATCCGATTCACACCCTTAGTATTGTTGAAAATAATATTTACTATATTGGTGCGAAAATATACAATAAACTGACAGATAATTTTAAGCACGAACTGAATGGAAACGCTTTTAAAAGGTCTGTCAAAGAATATTTAATAAGCTATAGTTTCTATAATGTTCACGAATATCTGGATGTATAGGTTAGCAATATTTCAACTTTTCACGTTTCCATTACTTCTATTATAATATGTATCAAATAATGTTTGTATTATTATACCTATAGTTTTATATGTACAACAATAAACTCTACTACGGCCCATTATTAGCAATGCGCCGAAACTTTGACTTGATCCATACTTGTTACCTGCAAAGTACAAGGATTTAATAAATATGTCTATGTTTATGTTTATATTAAGCGTTTAATTGATTATTCAATTTCTTGCCCACCCGTACCGACGATTTTAAATCAGATATAGTTTTTAAAATTCCAATTTAATAATGCGTTTCGTTAAGGGTAATTTAAATGAAATAAAACCATTTTTAAAATACTTTCAGTACAACATATGAAGCAAAAAACAGAGAATCGTAAATGCTCAAACAAGACAGCAGCAGGGAAAACTGCGCACGTTACAAATTTAGCCAATAAGGGATCCTCATTTCGACGCGCCATTTTCTGATAATCTGGCTTCAGTTGTTGCACAATTAGGTATAACACCAACACATAACCTCAACGGAGTGTTAGCACGTTAGCAGTATAGAACAGTCGGCAGGATGACTCGCCGTTAATCGCATTGCAATATTAGAGTACGAAAATTTGACCTTGGCGGCGCCATTTAGGGATCCTAGTCAGAGCCGGATTAAGACGTATCGATATTTTCCGATAAAATAAACTATTGATAGACAGGGTCGTATTAAAACAAAAAAGTGATAATTTACACAAAGGATATTTAAATTAACTTATAAGAACAGCATTAGGAAAATAAACTTTACTGATTTCGCCAAATAATTAGCTTATTTTTATTGATGGTCTTAAAGTTTCTATTAATATTTAGCCTCAAATATAACTTAATAACACATAATGTTGGGAAAGGGGACATGGAGTGTCAAATGTTATATTGGAATTAATTAAATCTACAAAATGTTTGCAAATTCCGGATTTAGTGATAAATAATTCATGTTTTTGAAATTTTATTTCAATTTGTATTACTAAATATACCAAACTGTTATGTGGCATTTATAAATTGCCAAAAACGTCTTCATTTGCGTTTTTGTATACCTTTCTGTTTATATTTTAAGTAATGTCATAGTAATGATATCTAATGTCATATCACCTCTTTTGATCGTTTCAATAAAAATTATGTAACTTAATGTTTTCCTTAAATCATGCTCAATTTAATTGCCTTTTCTATAATATTTTAAATAGAACGCGCTATATTTTATGTTACTAAATTGAAAGGTAGGGCATAAGCATAACTTTTCAAAAAATGCGTTACAATATTAAAATGGTTACATTTGAAAGTTTGTCATTGATAACATCGCAAAGCGACCACATTATGTTTTGTAAAAAATTATGTGATTCATTTTTATAAGCACCCAATTGAAGTGAAATTTCTGAAAGAGATATTAGGAATTGAGTTTTTATTTTTTTAAGCTTTTTTTCCTCGACTTTTGCCCCCGGTTTCGACACTTTTTCTTTTTTTTTTGCTTTTTTTGCCTTTTTTTTAAATTTTTTAAATTAATTAACTTATAAGAATTGCATTAGGAAAATAAACTTCGCCAAAAAATTAGCTTATTTTTATTGATGGTCTTAAAGTGTCTATTAATATTTTTCAATGTGTCACATAAAAAAAAGTATCTCGTTTTAAAAATATAATACTCAATTAGAATAAATCTTAGCTTTGTATATACGCAAAGATATATATATTTAAATTCAATATTTTAAATAATAAAGTGAATACTGCATAATTCTCTAGCCGATTAATTTATTTTACAAAACAAGAATTGAAATATTATATTTAATTATTTTATAATATTATAGTTAAGAATCATACGATCGTTGTTTCAAGATGATTTTGAATTAGTTGAAAAGAAAAGAAATTATGTAAATGGATTCCTAAAACCGTTTCCGACATAAAAACAATAAAAAAATTTTTGAAAAATTAAGATTTTGTAGGTAGATGATCTTTTTCGTTTTGAATACTTTAGGAGGCGGTGGTTTTTGGGTGTGCCGAGTTTGATTTTTGCATCAAAAAGGTCTTACGATTTTTCTGTACAGAAATATTTGGAAAAAGAACAATTTTTTTCAATTTAATTTTTTTACCACCCTATATATTGATTATGAAAACTCTATTTTTATGATGGTAACATCTAACTGGATTCCTTTAGCTGTTTCCCCGAGATAAAAACGAAAATATTTAAAAAAAAAAAATCGAAAAATTAAAGTTTTGTAGGTGGATGATCTTTTTCGCCTCGAATACTTTAGGAGGGGATCTTTGAGTGTCCGTACGATTTTTCTGTACCGAAATATTTGGAAAAAAGGAGAAATTTTTAAAAATATATTTTTTACCACCTCGTATACATTTTCGAAAAATGAATTTTTATGATAATGACATGTAAATGGATCCCTTTAATCGTTTCCCAGATAAAAACGAAAACCTTTTTTTCAACAAAAGATTTCGAAATATTAAAATTTCGTAAGTGGATTATCTTTTTCGATTCGAATACTTTAGGAGAGGGTTTTTGGGTGTGCCGAGTTCGATTTTTTGCATCGAGAAGTTCGTACGTTTATTATATACATACGTAGGAACATGCTATTTAGTTTTAAATCAAGTGCATCATTTAAAACTAACTTTAATTCGTGGGATTTAATGGCAATTTCAGTGGTGATTTAATTGGTAATTAGTGGAAATTATTGGTAATTATAGTGGTATTGAGTGGTAATTTCTGAGGTAATTACGGGTAACAGAGGAAATTAGTGATCATTTGGAGGTAATTACTGGTAATTTCTATCAAAAGTGGTATTTTAGTGTACACAAATTCACTACTGAAATCTCCCTCGTATTAAAGTCTATAAATATTAAATATTGACCCTAAACTCTTAATTACATTTACCTGTTTAAACTGACCGTCTTAAATCTAAATACGTAGGTATTGACCCTTAAATAGTATATTTTAAATTATATCCCATATACATACCTAATAGGATCTCTGGGAAATCGAAAAATCTTTTATTGCAGTTTATTCGTTTGTTCCTACGGTTTTTTGCTGCACGACTTTCCCAGGCAGAGTGAAAACACGTCAAAGTTAATAAATTACACTAGAAAATAACTGCTATATCATAAAATCTAGAAAATTAATCTACGATTCTCAAGAAAACTGACAGAAACTACATAATACACATCGCCATGAGCTACAAACTCGATATAAGATAATATAATATTGCTGTTTTTTAGTTGTATTGTATTACAAAAACAAAATAGGAATGAAATATACAGTAAAAATATTGTGCGAAACCTTTAACCAATTTTAAAATCACCCATAACGCCCAAATTTAATTGAATATTAAAAGATGGGGCAAATTCGAGCAACATTTTCTTCTTGAGGTCTTTGGTCAGAATATTTGTCTTCGGAAATATGGTGAAATCATTAACACAAAATCAAAATCTTTTAAATATTAGTTATTACACATCTTGAGTATTGTTATCAATAATAACTAATTAAAAACGTTAACAGATTTTTGAAACAGTCAGTTGAATACAAACTTTATCAAAATATTTATTTGGTGATAATAATAAAAAAACCATAACGTAAGTTTGACAAAAGATATCAATTGTGTTTTTCCAAAGCCAACTAGAGTATTAGAGTGCTATAAATAATTACGTCATAAATTTGATTAAATATACCCCAAACGAAAATATCGTTTATGGCCAGCTTTTATTTAAATTCAACCTGTGTGCTGCGGAGTTCGCCGATCGTTACCAGGCAACGAAGAAAATAAACGACGATTCCTTTGTAGCGCTCTCTGGCCGTTGAGTCGGCCTTCTTATCGTAGTTAATATTCGCTCGCTCTAGTAATGTGTGTTATTGATTCGATATTTGATTTATTTGGGACTGCTTGTTGCGGATTAATATTAAAGATTGCAGATGAGATATACAGTATGCCTATCGCTACCGTAGGACAGCGTAGTGGAATAGGAAAATAGAAAAAATCAAAAGACACATCTTGCTGAATATGCTTCCCGCAAGTTGGGTGGAGTCTTGGCACGTAATCAGTCAATACAAAAGTTAATTCGGAAGCACGCTTTAGTGAAGCTGTGTGACATGTAATATGAATCTCATATCGGATTTGCTACTTTAAACTTTGGAAAGGACTTCTAGTAAAGTTTCCTCGTAGCGTTTTTTCTATCTTCTCTCTCGATTGAAATCGAATAACGGACCCTCTTTAAAAATCAGCCGTTATAACTGACACTCTTGGCATCGCGTCAGAATCGTTTTGTAAAATACAGTTGCCTGGAAAGTTGCTCATGAGTACCTGTTAATTAGTCCAGCAGATCAAGTAACGAAGTCAGATAAGTAAATATAAACATTTATACTTTTTATTTGTATGTAGGACTCTCCACTAAATAAGATAATTTCAGACTTGTTTTATTTACTTTTCGCCGTTCCTTATCTAATTCTTTAAAGCTAATTTGGTTTCATTTTAACTTAAGGCAATTCTAATGATTTTTTAGTAATCAAAAATGACTATTTGAAGAGCGCTTTAGATCATACTATTTTCGATTTCACGGGTGCTTGGCGTGTTGTACTCATAATATTACTAATGAATATAACATCTTTATGGACTCAAGAAGTGTAAATGGAACATGATCATGTTTTAGTAATTAAGGAGCTAATTATTTACAGTTCATCTTCAGTTACTTTAGTTGAATGTCCCTGCTAATTGATAATATTATTAGCGAATTATTTTCATTTACTTACTAGCGCTACTACAGGTAATTATTAATAACCAAACTTTTTGCATAATGAGCGCTTTATTTTGCGTACTTCAATTGATTAATGTTTGTTTTTTATTTAATCAGTCAGCTTCTCCGTTAGTTGCTACGACCCAATGTGCGGATTAGACGACAGCTTGTTCTAGCCTACGCATCTTCAACTTTAAATTTTCCTTTAGCTTTGATAAATAAAATTAGGAGCTAACATAGTGTGTGGTAAGATGTATTCAAATGTAAAAAGTCTTTAGAATGCGAATACGAAATAGGAACAGATTGAATAACAAACGTTGAAACTTGGACAGCCGATTCTCACTGTTGTATTTCATAGGCTCTATTTGTTAATGCCTGGCAGGACGATCACTAAGAAATAATATGTTTTTCTAATACACTGCGTGAAAAACAAGTGCTTATTATTGCTAGGACCATGAATTAAAGTTTTGTTTGTGAATATAAATTAATCAATTATCAAAATATGGAACTGTTGCAAACTAAATAAAATACAATAGAAATAAATACAACGGCACTAAACTGACATTTGAAGGACAAAAACCAATATATAAGCATGTATTATGATAGAAGTTGAGATACTGGATCCAAATTGTGAATTAAACTAGAATTTCTAAAGCTTAAAGTCCACCGCTACAGACAGTCCAGAGCGAAAATGGAGAAACTAGAACATTTCATGTATTTATAAAAAGTTTTGGCAAGGGGAAAACTTTGGCTCAATGCCGGAGTTTAACATGCTCTAAAATATATGCAATATATAGAGGTTTAAAGGATGATGTTTCCATCTCTGTTTTGTCTAAGTGCTTTTACAGAGCGTGCAAAAACATCTAAACATCAAAATGTGCATTATGTCGGTGTTCACAAAAATAGCCTGGTCCTAAAAAGCTGCGTTATCTAATGCATGCGGCTTCGTAAATATTAGTGAAAAATAAATACTTTATCAACCTTTTATTTCCTATCTTACGGCTACAAAATGCGGCTGTGCAAGATATATTTAATTGTTTAAGAAATATAATTAGTACTTACTAGCTATTGTGAGTTGTATGTTAAACTGCATCAGTCAAAATGTTGTGTGTGTTCTATTGGAAAATTGCCTTAATTCCTAAGTGTTTTTTTCTTTTGAGGCACCTGCTACATGCTTCTTTGTTTAGTAAAGGGCTGGCTTACATTACAAATGTATGATAAATGCCTCCAAATTTTATTGCATAGTATATTATCAAATAATACATGATTATTTCTCTGAGTGTAGATCAAGATATCGAGGGTCAACGCGCATGACCTCGTAAGTAAAGATTTCGGCGAAACACGTTTAATTGTAAAAATTTGGCTAGAATAGATATCTCCATCTGTTAACAAGCTAGAATTTAATCAGTTTTCAATTTTGGCGGTACCTTGCAGCACATAACCTCTCATTTACATATGCGCCTATTTTAAAAGCATTACTCATATTTGTCAGTTGAATAAAAACTGTCAAGCGGTATTGTGCAAGTGTTCCGTGTTTTTGGCTGGTAGGTTCTTTAAAATACGTCATTTTCGAAAGGGATGTTTTTAATGAATGTGAATATGTTTCTGTTTATTTTATTCTACAATAAATGTAGTTTTTCCCCAAAGAGCATTTTCTTTTCAGGTTATATTTACGAGGTCCTGATTATTTAAACCTTTAGCTGTGTTTGCGTTTACGAGCTCCTGTATAACTACAAATTAGTAAATAATAATGTCCAGCCGAGCAAGAAAGCTAGTCACCATGGCTCAAAACCTAAACTCTAATGAATTAGAAGAACAAAATGAAGGCCATGACAAAGAAAATTACCTAAATATAGCAAGTAATGTTTGTTACCTTGAAAATAAATTGTTCGTAGACTATAACTTGGCAGGATTTTTGAAAATATCTCTGGCATTTTGAAAATTATCGACAGCAAAGAAATCGTTCGAAAAATTTGAAAGTAGTTTGCAGCCAGAACTTTTAACGAGTTCTTCGAACTTTTAACGAGTTCTTCGAACGAGTAACGATTCGGAATCAAAAATATCTGAACTAATTTAAAAGTAATCCATGCAGAAGCCAGTTTGGATCAAAGGATGATTAGAAAATCACTCGAAGAAAACATGTCTGATCCCGATTACGACGTCAATATGGAGTGCGACGTCGCTGAGTCATCTGACGAAAGTATTGACGAAAGTAATTCAGATCAAGACTCGGAAGAACAGGTATCAAAAAAACAGCGATTTGGAAGGTCAACACCCGGAAGAATAAGTATCAAAAGAGACCGGCGATTTGGAAGATCAACCTGTGGCTGAACCGAAAAATAGAAAGAGAAAGGAGCACAACAAAAGGGATAAAAATGAAAATTGAATCTGACCTGACAAAGCTGCTTGGGATTCACAAAGCCCAAAAACCAAAAAATACTCATTTGAACATAAAGAATGCAAAGAAAGGAAATTAAAAGAACGATGTAAATGTTCAAATAATGCAAAGGATGCTACAAGATAGTGTTTTCTAACTTCAGACGAGGAGCGAGAAAAGCTATTTAAAAAGTTCTTTGATGATATGACTTGGGAGCAGCGAAAAACTTTGTTGGAAATGCCGTTAAGGTGTGTGAGGAAAAAGTCCATTAAAATTCTTTGAAAATTCTCCTTTGGAGAATGGTCGGTACGATCTTGGGCAATGAAGTCTGAAAACAGCATGGTTAATAGCAACGAAACAGACATTTTTGAAAAAGTCAGAAAGTTTCTTACTGGGTTACATTTTAACAAGCTTTCTTTGTATTATTGTCGGAAAGATACTAACAGCAATCCTTCCAGTCATGGTCAGGCATATATTAGACTTACACACGACAATGTAAAGAAAAGGAACCAAATCCAATGTCGGTTATCACTTTGATTAAACTTGCTAACAAAATGAAAATGTCCATATTTCGACCAAGAAAGGACCAATGTGATATCTGTTTTCAGTAAAAAAATAATAATATGGAAACAGATGAATATAACGAACACATTGAGAGAAAATATTGGGCAAGACGGGAAAAAGAAACAGACAAGAAAAGACAATAAATGAGGAGTGTTACAGGGTAACCATGGATGTTTAGGCTGTAAAGCTGCCTCCACAAATACCAGCTAGCACGTTATGTTATAAATAAAAGTTGCGTTGTCATAACTTCAACATTTACAATTTGGTAAACAACAAAATAGTTTGTTATTGGTTTAATGAAACTGTTGCTGAAGGGCAGGCATCTGTTTATGCTTCCTTCATAGTGAAGTATTTAGAGGGGCAGCTTTTCACTCACGTTAAAATGAGACAACTAATTATTTATTCTGATGGCTGTACGGTACAGAAATATAAACTTGCTAATGCGCTTCCTTACTTATAGGACAAGCATGGTATTCCTAGTACCCAAAAATTTTTAAAAAAGGAGTATGATTCTATTTACATTGCTATTGAAACTGCTTTAAAGAATAAGAAAATATACTTGCCCAGTGATTATTTAAAAATCACCAAGCTAGCGGATAAAAAATCCTTACTTTGTTAGGACATGGATTACGATTTTTTTAAAAACTACGGGGAGAAAGATTTTTAACGTATGAAATGATAGAGTTGTTGTAACCAATACTAGAGCTTTGCAGTATTGTAACGGACCAATTTCATCTAAAATCAGAAAATCAGAAAATGATATTCTGGAAAAGAGTTTTATCCACTTCTAACAAGGCCAAAACATGTTGAGGTTAAAACTATAATTTTTCCATCTCTCTATAAATCACCTACTCCAATCACGAAAAAAGAAACTATGATCATTTACAGAGCACTAAACTTACAATCCCTAAAGCCGCTGACACACTGGAATGTTGCCGTTCCTTTGCATTCGTTTGCGTTGCTACCCGCTCGCCTGAAACGTTATCCAACGCCTGCCACATTTGAACGAATGACCTGAAATTTTTGCATCTACAGCGTTGCCCTGCTTTTCGACCCTCGATATGTCAATTTGTGTCTATTGTTCCAACTGATTCCATGCGGGATACAAATAACAACCATCCTGATGGTTTTTTGGTTTCCACCAAACCATTGGTACTTCAAGATATAAGCAATTCCTCTTTCCAGCTATTCACTGTCGCAAACGTTCAACGCATATTTTACATACAAAATGTAGAACCCAGAGATTTGTCTTGGTCTCCCAAGTGAGCGCCAAAATGGGCCAGATAACTTTTACACAAGGTGAGATATAGGTTTACTACCTTCTTTCAAATATGTTCGTCTGGATAATTCACATAGCTACATCTGCTTGTTGAACCCGTGGTTTTAATTTAGTGTTTTGTATTAGTAAGAAAATTTGCACGAAGTGATAGCAGAATTACAAAACCCACTAAACCAGGGTGTGGAGGTAAATACGAGATAATATGAGAGGTGCGGGTTTTACAGTTATAGGAAGGTCGAATTTTACGCTCGTGGGTAACTCTAACTGGCTTTATTATAAATGCAAGATTTGTGGTCCTTATTACCGATAATAAACTAAAGTTTAATGACCATATTTCGAAGAATGTAAGAGAGCCGGTTCTTGTTTTTGGGGCAGCACTAGCAATTTCCTCCTATGATCACTCTATGCTTTAAAAAGGCGTACCTAATGCAACATGCCGTTAATCATGCAGCATTTTATGTAAGCCAAAAAAATCCCTCTTACTTTAACAACTTATTTATTTTTAAGAAACGGTTATGTTTTTGAAATACAGATTAACTGATTTTGGTTTTGATACAAGCAAAAATAAAAATGAGAGAAAAGTATATTATATTAGAGGACATAGTTGAAATTTCGTTCCCAAAATTAGAATTTAAATATTGTGCAAGCACTTCTTTAATAACGCTCATGTATTGATTTTTATTTACCCCCGTGTTTTTCCACATACCAACCAAACAACTATTGGTGCCCCTTAAATTACAGTGTCGATCAAGCAAAGCCAAGATGTGTATGAATACAGCAGTCTTATAAGAAAATCCGTATATACTTCCAGTAACAATACCATATTTATTTCCATGGATCTTTTTGTTAAGGGTAGCGAATTATCATTGAATCGTGTCATCCACATGTAAAACCGAGACTGGCTAATTGCTTATCTAAGAGATATCTAATGGGTAAACCGAAACCACGAAGTAGGGATCCCTTGTTTGAGGAAAGGTTACAAAAGTTTCTTGGGGGTATGGGGGGGGGAGGTGGATCGCTGGCATCCGAAAATCATGACCTTTCCCAATGACTGATGCCATCTAATGCTCCTCGAGAAATGGCTGTCTCCAGTGTTAACATGGATGAAGATTTATCACCAAAAATGGCCAACAAAATTTTCGCTTGGCTAGTTTGATATCGCTGATGATAGAGTAACAAGTGTACCAGTCGAGAAAAATTCTCCTAATTATTATTAACCTGTGTTTTCAATGCTTAGGCAATATAATTTTAGATTTAGATTTAGTATTTACTAATAGTAATAATTGTGGTTTTGTCCTACTAACAGAAAGAACACTGGCAAAATTACAAACAAATAAAAGAGCTTAAATTAATGAACTTCTTTATCTTATATTCTCTCTGTCGGTCGAAATACAGCCATGGAGGCATATATAAAGACGATTATTGTAAATCTCGTTGTAGTATCTTAAATGTATCTGACTCATGTGTTGAAGGAATTCCAGAATGTGCAGGTTTTAAAATTGTTTATTTTAATGTGATGTGTGTAACTGTGATATATCGTCTTCCAAAGGGAAATCTAAAAAATAATCTCTTTTCTCTGACCTTTTAACATACGTGCAATAAGCCTCCCATTATTTTATAGTTAGTGGTAATTTTTACATAGATTTCTAGTTTTAACCTATCAATTTTGTCTGATTTTATAGCGTCTATTAACACTGAATATATCGTTCAGATTCCACCTAGAGTTACCTCGTGCTCTTGTACTTGCATTGACAATATGCTGACTAGTAACAGTGCGTTTCTTTGTGGATGAGTTGTGAACCTGCATTCGTCTGATCACTTCTCTCAAATCGTTTCAGCGAACTGACCCCTCAAGAAGATGAAGAAAGCTACCTAATTATAACTCAAAAGAATATTGTCGAAAGCAAACAAGAGCGGGTACATCACTTGCATGGAGAATGAAAACTAGTCTGAGGTGTACGACAAGGATAAATGTGAGGAGGCTTTCAACTCTAAAACCTATGTACCAAATAATTGATCACCTACAGAAAAGGTTCAAAGAGAATAAACCGACAAAAATTTATGACAATGGTGGTCAAAAACTGGAGGATAAAGCTATTGCCAATAATTCTAACAAATGCTTTACTGGTTGCTTTGCACAAGATGATTCAGATTTTGATTTTTAAGCCTCAATATTCCCTACAGCGAAAAATGTATCGGTAATTAGTAGATTAAAAAATTCGAATTCCAGTGGGCAAGATGAAATTTCAAACAACATTCTACAAGCTTTTCTTGGTGAAGCACTGACTTTATGAAGAATGAACTAGCAAACTAGAACTAGCAACGGTCACTAATATTTTTAAGAAGAATGCTCGAAATACATATAAAAACTATGGAGCCGTCAGCATTTTATATATTATTTTAAAATGATATGAAATGTAAGGACCAGTTAACCTGTTTCTTTAATAAGAATGGACTTCTGTCAAATGTACCACATGGTTTTGTTAAGGGCAGAAGTACTGAGACTGCTCTTTGTTATTTTCTGACTAAAATTGTGGAAGTTCGTGATAACAGAAACCCTGCTTAGGTTTAATGATATACTTTTCAAAGGCTTTCGACACTGTGCATGAACTCTTGCTGACCAAACTAGCAACCTAGCAAACCTTTATCATTTTTTGCCTTATCCCTCGAAAACCGATTTCAACAGGTTACCAAAAAATCAAACGGGGTATGCCACAAGGTCCGGTGCAGAGCCCACTCCTTTTCGTGGGGACTATAAATGATATGTTTAACTACCTGAACGGGGGTGATCCCGGTTCTTTCTCTGTCGATGATTTTTATCTCGTGGGCACAAGCTTAAACATACATTCTCTAAAGTCACAGGCAGAATTCATGTATATCGTGGAATACAATTTTGGTCAGTTAAAAATAATTTAGTCGTCAATAAAGTAAAAAATAACCTTTTGATTTTTTTTTTCATCGGGTCGCCAGGATAGGGTTGATGCACTTTGTCCAGTTTAAAGCACTGAAATAATGGCAGTGACCACGGCACTTCCATAAAGTGATTTTTCATCTCTATTGGTGAAATGTAGAATACATATGCAATCGCATAAGAAGTAATTGATATGCCCTTAGTTTTCTCCCAAACCATTGTAGCCAAAAAACCTTGCTGGCACTTTATTATTCCAAGCTCCACTCGCACATTCGATATGGCATTTTGAAGTGGGGAGCTGGCAGCCACAGCAAAAGAGTTTTACTATTGCAAAAAAAGCTATAAGAATAATGTGTCAGCTGTCGATCAAAGAATCGTGCAGAAAACATTTCAGAGATTTAAGAATCCTAACTGTCTTTGACACTTCCGTAATGGAGGATTGCACCTATGCTTAGAAAAACCAACTATTTCTCCAATAAATATGCTTTAATCATTGCCACAACACCAAAAAACGGTAACTACTGCTTCAAAATAAGCACAAAACAGCCCTCTACCAAAAAGAATTCTTTTTAATGCATGTAAACACTTAAATTTTCTGAGTAATGAGATCAAATTGTCTCCCCATCTAAAAACGTTTAAGCTTGTGGCCAAAAATATGCTGCTACAATAGACCTGCGCTGCTCTTTGGAGGAATCTTTTATTTGAAAACAGTTCTGCATCTTATCTATGTAGGTTAAGTTAAGCAGATTAGTCATATGACGTTTTCTTAAATATGTGTTTTACGAGGTATAATTTTAATTACTTTATAATACAATTGAATGCAAGAAATAAAGTTATTATTATTACTAAAACTATTATTATTATTATTATTATTATTATTATTATTATTATTATTATTATTATTATTTAACTCAGGTTTATCCCGGCTACATCAGTACAGATCGATCCATTCAGATAGGATCTGCACTGCGATTCTACGACTCTAGGTATGATCGAACAATATGTGCGGCATCTAGAACTACCGAATTTTGCATCGCTCTGTAAGTATTCGCAGGTATTCCAATTTCGCAAAGTTGTTCTTTCAGGTTTCTTGGTATCAAACCCATCGAAGACAGTATTACTGGGACGACTTTAACTGTTTTCAATCCCCACATCGCTTGGATTTCTCGTTTCAGCTGACTATAATTGACCATCTCCGCATGCTTGGTTTCCAAGTTATTGTTGTTAGGTATTGATATATCCACAATTGTAGCTATCTTTTCTCCTTAAATATTATAGTGATATCCGGGCGGTTGTGCATCACGCTGACATCAGTGACTATCCCTTTATCCCAATAAACTTTCGCTTGCTCGTTCTCAACTACTGGGTCTGGTTGATACTGATAGTACGGACGATCATTGGTTGGCACAATGGAGAGCATTTTGAGGATTTCCAGATACGTGATTGTTGCAACCTTATTATGTCGCTCTAGGTACTGGCTTCCAGCAAGGCTAGGGCACCCTGAGAGGACATGCTCGATGGTTTCCGACTTTGAGTTGCATTTCCGGCACTTATCTGTTGGTACGTCTTCTTTTAAAATGCACTTTTGACAATTTCTTGTACTAATAACCTAATCATGAATTGCTATAACGAAGCCCTCAGTCTCAGGGAATAGACTACCTGTTTTCAGCCACTCGAGTGATGCCGTCGTGTCTACGCTTTCTTTTTTCAAATCATACCAAAATCGACCATGTAGCTCCCTAGATGCCCAGATTGCTGTTTTTTCCTCAGTGGTAAGAGCTGATGGCAGAAGCACGTGTTGGTTTGCAAAGATGTTTAGTGGCGTGTAATTCTGATCAGCCTTCGCGACTGTACTGTGGAGGGCGTTGTGTTTTGAGGAGAAATATTTCCTCAGTCCAAGTATTTGTTGCTGGCATGCCTTCACTACATCCGTTATCGCTCTACCACCTGCATCCCTGGGCAGCGTCACTCGTTCCACTGATGATCTGGGATGATGCATCCTATATTTCGTCAAGCTCGTTCTAATTTTTCTGTTAACTACCTGGAGATCGGTGTCAGTCCATTTTATAATCCCAAAGGAATACCCAAGGGCTGGTATCGCGTATCTGTTAACTACCTTTCACGATATTTGAAGCATTGAGCTTGGTCTTTAAAACAGATTGTAACCTCTTTTGGAACTGCATTGTAAGTATTTGCTTGACTTAGCTATGCTCGATTTTGTTTGTCTGTAATATGCCAAGGTACTTGTACGGATCCTGTGACATGGCATCTATGGTGGTTGCTTCATCTTGACTGGCTGTGTCTCCACAAGTTTCCCCCTCTCTATTGCAACAGTTTGGCACTTGCTAGTTCCAAAGGTCATTCCTATTTCGGTACCAGCCCTATGAACAAATCTAAGGACTGAATCAAGATGGTTCTTATTAGCGGCATATACCTTGAGATCATCCATGTAAAACAAATGACTAATTATATGAGTCTGATTCGGTGCTTTTATGTTAAAGCCATAGCCAGTTTGCTTGAGTGCATTTGACATAGGATTGAGAGCTAAACAAAACCAAAGCGCACTGAGTGAGTCTCCCTGGAAAATTCCCCGTTTGATATGAATAGTTCTCGTTTCGATCACATTGTCTCCTATTCTAATGGATTTTGTGCGCTACTGATTCATACTATCTCTAAGGAATATTTGTAATTTTGGATCAACGCCGTAAATTTGCAGGACTCTGATTAGCCAGCTATGTGGAACTGAATCAAAAGCCTTTTGGTAGTCAATACACACCCTCGCTCTTTTTCGACATACATTCTGCTCTTCTGTTAGAATATTGTTCTCGTCCAAGTAGCTATATATTTTTTCACATATCGCTGCGGACAACATTTTATACATGGTTGGAAGACACGTGATTGGCCTGTATAGTGATGGATCTCTGGTGTTTGAGCTCTTAGGGAGAAGGTGAGTAATGCCATTTGTGAGAAAATGCGGTAGCGAATCTGGTTCCCGTAGAATCTTGTTAAATTGCACAGCTAAATGTTTATGTGTGGCTGAGAACCTTTTGTACCAAAAATTGTGGATGCCATCCCTTCCTGGTGCTCTCCAGTTGACTAATTTTTGAATCACCTTTTTGATATCGTTTTCCGTGAAATTCGTCTCTCCCATTTTAAGATGCCGATATGTGTGTTCCTCATTATTGATCCAGGGAGTATTTTCTGTGTGTTGGGCTTCATTTTCCCATATGTTAGCCCAAAAGTTTTCAACCTGGTCTCTTTCAGGTATACCTGAGTTTGTAAGGGGTGTAGTGCCAGCACTTAGATTCCGGTAGAAGTTTCTTTCGCTCCTTGAGAATTGCTTGTTTTGTTGTTTTCTCTGATAACTCTCCCTGTACCTGCGCAGTCTCTTGGAGTATGCAGCAAGCCTCTGTTTCTGCGTATCTTAGATGGTCTGTGAGGATGCTCCTCAGCTTTTGCTCAGATGCACCTGTAATCTTTCTTCTGAGCTCAACCGGTACCCTTCTATACAGTTTATTTGTACGGTTTCCATTAACGATTTGCTGAACTCTGCCTATTTCTTTCCGAAGGTCATCTATTCGTTCACACAATCGTCGCTCCCACGGAGGAGGTTTATTTGAAGCTTTACAAGTGCTTCCCCTACTCCATATCTTCTGTTTATTTTGCACAATGCAGGTGAGTGCTGCACAGTATATACGGAGATGTGATTCTAGCATGTCTAATTCATCCGTCAGATCTCTTTTCAGTGCTGCATTACCACTGGCTATAATCCAGTTTGATCTCTTGTTATAGTGCAGTTTGGGAATAATTGGCCTCAGGCATAGGTCTGACCCTCTATATTCAGTTAGATGCTGCTGGTATGTGTTGTTCCAATCGATATCTACCAGATTCAGCAGTTCGTTTGGGTCACCTTCCTCGCTTTCTGTACGTTCTTCTACTGCGGCTGCAGGTATTTCCATTTCTAAATGTTCTGGTTGTTCCAGTTGTCCATCTCGGTTGAGTTCGATATTTATTTCTACTCGAATTTGGTCCACGATAATTTGAGGTAATAGGTTATTCCTGATAATGGCTTTCCTTTGATCTGCAATACGTTGTTCGGTAAGATTACTTAGTTCTGGGATATGCAATATAACGTCTTTACGTAGCCTCGAGCGGTACATTGTAAGATCAGTCTCTAGTGCTGTGACCCTAAAGTACGAACGCAATATTTGTTTATTTTCTTCATTACTCCATTTTTTGCGTCGCACAATTGTCCTTATGGCCTCTGTGGGCACAGTGGCAACGCACTGTACAACATGGTGGGCCGGCTGTGACTGTTGTTCTCCAGCTTCGTCCTGTTCTGGATTATTATTATGCTGTTGGGCTGTCGCTTCTTGATTGACAGAGGCCCGCCTCCTCAGCCTCCTGCCACTATTATTATTATTATTATTATTATTATTATTATTATTATTATTATTA
>MU182532.1:220219-301352 GCA_016904865.1 Pissodes strobi | reverse complement strand
ATTATTATTATTATTATTATTATTATTATTATTATTATTATTATTATGCATGTCCTCTCTTCGTTCCGTTTCTTGCTGTGACTAGTGCCAATACCAATATCATGTTATTTTCTCTCCCAATTATACTACTTTTAATCAATCCGATTGAAATATTATCGATCAGGCAGGACCGTCGCATTTTCCTTGTCGAAATCTGCAAGTCGTAATGCCTTTCTTTCTAAAGTCTTAAGATTTATGAAAAATTACTTGGTTATTGAACATCTAACTTATATATTAGTTAACCCTTTCATACGCAGTATGAGTGTCGCTTCTAGTAGTTTTGGTTGTATCTTATGTTAGAGGTTGCCGACCTTTCTCTGACGTCTTCTGTTGACATATTGTAATATCCTGTAGGATGTGAAGCCACGCGCTGGTTGGTGTGCGGGTTATTTAGCTCAGATTCGTGTCGATTTACGTCATCTGAGAAGAGATGATAAAGGATAGACTTCAGTTAAAAACAATAACAATGTCTATCAGTCAAAGACTTGAAAAATACACACGGCAAGTATACTTTTGCATTGTTTATAGGTCTATGGTCACTATTTTATAATATAGTTTTTAAAAGTTATGTTTTATTAATGGTTGGGTCTCACTTAATTCCACTCATAGCTTCCACTGCACTGTAATTATTTCACAGATTCTACTTTGAAATTATCTTTCTTAGAACTTTGTCAATCGTAGATTCGACTTTACTGCTTTCGATGGGTAGACCGAGCTCACGCACATGTGTGTTGCGAAACTCGGATTTAGGTAGGAAATAATATTGCAGGTTAGGATTTTAAGCACATGTGTGCTTGCAAGGAACTGGTTTCAGTGAGAGACGAAGTCTCCCAAACTGATAGTTCGCTTGAGTATTTATGTAATAAAATTTGCTTATCGTTGCACTTTAAGGTCTATAGTCGTTTGCGTTCACCGTTGTTTAAAATTTGTCTTGGATGTTTAGATAATACTTTCCAAGTTCAAGTCCAAACTTAGGACAGAGTGGATATTTATATGGTAGTTTATGCATTTTACTAGTTGAAAATATGCATTATGATCCTTATGTACGTTTCGGTACAAACAAACTAGGGAGAAATCGGAGAAAGTAATAGTTTTCTCTAAGGGAATATGAACGGATTTTTCTATGAGCTGCACAGAGATACTATGAGAGGACAAAAGGATGAAATGAGTTACCAAAAGGTTAGGCTAAACAGAGACTGGCTAGGAGGGTATAGAGATCAAAAGAGCCCAATTAAATTAAATGAAGACTAATATTTGGATTATATTATATAATTACCTAAGTATTATAAAAGTTTTGGAATATATCAAATCCATATGGATAGATTTTATAGCCTCGGCGTTAATCAGGTAGTTAAATATCCCAAAGAGTGTCTCATCAGTCTATATTTGATTTAATTTCATTTGTCTCTTAATTTTTTTTGCTCATTTCACCCTTTTGTCCTCTCACAGTCATTCTGTGCAGAGCATAGAAGAGTCTGTTCATATTTCCTTAGTGCATCCCAAATGTGTTTCCACTGAACCTGTATCCTTTGCAATGTTTTATCTATTTGTTTTTTTTTTCGGTATGTTAAAGCTTTCGTAGCTAACCATCTGCTTGGGATAATTTGTGTCTCCCTTCCATTCGTATGGATTCTGTTTCAGACGTTGTGTTGCTTATTTCTAGCTATTTTCTAATGCCTAACGATGTTGTTGAAAGTTTTAATGCATCGTCTCTCTTGTTTAGGCCGCCCATCCTTTCAATATAAATAATGTCTCCTCAAATCAGTTGTACTTTGTCTCTAGATGATGATGTAAAAATGTTGATGTTATTTCTTTGTTCCTTAATCTTCATTTATGTTTTTCTAACTATTGATTTCTGCCGATATTCTTCTGTTGATTTTTTTAATATACACATTAATATGCATGTATAAGTGCCTGCTCTCCTAGTTTTACTTTGTTCTTAGTATTTCCCATGAGTTTATTATTTTATGTGGTTTATATGCTGTTGAAATGCTGCATTTTTGAAGATAAAAAAGCACCATTGCTTTTTATCTTTTCTTCGTTTCTTCTATTTTTGGTAGCTCTTTGTGTTTCTTGCAGCATTCCAATTTTGTCTCAGTGTACTTTTATGTTGTCCGGTTCCTGTTATATGCCAGAATGTTTTCTAACTTTAAAAAAAGCGTGTAAAATAATAATATAATATGTATATAGAAAACCCATTAGCGTTCTTCTAAGAAATAGTAAAAGCGTAGATATTACCCTAAATTTTGCAATACAATTAAAAGGTTTAAATAAACCTCCAGAGATCTATATTTCTAGATTGTCTTGAATTTTTAACTCCAAATAAATGATTAACAATCATCAATATTATTCCCTAAACAAGACTTTTCATCAACATGAGGTGAAAGATAAAAAAGTATCAAGATTCAAAAGAAAATGGATCAAAACAATATTATGAGAGAGACAACCACATATTTCATTTGCCATCCAGGCAATAATCTTTGAAATTTATTTCTTGCATTTGTATTGCTGATTTTTTCTATGTTGTTCCCTCATTTTTTCCCGACTTCAGTCTAATAACATGCAAACTTTTAGCGGATAAAAGATTTTCCTATATGATTTAGTAGCACGTTGCCCCTCTTGCTATGTCTAGACGCCCAAAAAAATTGAGGGGACATATTTTTCTTTCAGAATAATATTTGATAGCATGTTCATTTAGGATTAAGAAAATTGCTGGGATGTTGGAATTAGACCTGATGTTCAAAAAATTTGCATGCAAACAGAAGGAGAATTGAAAGCAGATTTGATATAATTCATTCTTTTCAAAATTTCAATATTATATCGAGTTCTCTACAGTTACGTTTCAAAATATATCTACATTTAATTGCATTATCATTAATCTTTGCGCGTATTTTGTCAATTGAAAATATTAAAGTTACACAGGAACTCCTGGCGCATGTGGTCTTTTATTAAACATTTCTTGCCAATGTTGCCATTTCCATCATTTCCTCCTCTTGCATGAAAGAAAGAGTTTTAATTATTTCAGCACGTTAATTTGTATTAAAATCTAAACTGCTGGACAATACAAAGGAGCAAGTATATTTTAAATATTTTTTTTTAATTAGAATATTATAAAAACGTTTTTTTATGCAGTGGCGTGCACTCTAAAGGGAGATCTTGTAATTAGGAGGAAAAATATGTTCTGGGAGTGGATTCCACAGTAATGCAGGGCGCCAGACAAAGGAGTCCTTGTAAAGCGAGCCTCGACTCCCCTGCGAGTTGCGCCTGTGGCTGGTGTTTTAGAATTTGCTCTTAATTTTATTTAGCTCAGGAGAATTACTGGTATGTTCAATTTCTCGGATAACTAAGAATATATGGTATGAGAGGAACTCGCCTTCAACTGAGACACGTGGATGTCAGAATATGTGGAAATTTGAATGGGAAAACCAGTCAAACTTTGGCGAGTGGTATTGGACCAGTCTCTTGCCAAAATGAGTGAATTTGAAAATATGTGGAAATTTAAAGGGGAAACCAGTCTCATGCTTTGGCGAGCGGAATAGAACTAGTCTCTAGCCAAAACGAGTGGATTTTAAAAAGTCCTCTCTGCATCTTGCTGCGGGCTTTTTTGTATGAAAAAGTCCCAATTTGATGTGTGAGTGCGACAAGAAACTATTAAAATTCCGATCAAACACATTAAAAAATGAGCGAGTCTGCTAGTATTCGAGACAATTATGTGTAAACATATCTGTAACGGAATATATGCTTATTCCGCTACACTAAAATTTCAATTCAATTGCAAATGATTCTCGATATTTAATATTTAAGTCAGCAGGGACATCTATTCACGAATGGGTTTATTTCATGCGAATAACGATTTTAGGAGCGCTAGTACGCTATTTTGTACCTACAATTCGTGAATTTATTTTACTATAGATTACTAAGAGTATTTTTATTATTTTGCGCTACGTGGTTTGTAGTGTTAATCACATACTATAAATTAGCCAATTAAACATCGGCAAACATAATTTTGTCCAACGTCTTGAATTTTGAATACGGAAAGGTTATCTTGTGTTGAGACGTTGACGGGTGAGTGCTGATTTTTTAGTCTCGAAATATTTAATTCATCTTGCAATATATTTAACTAATTCTTTCATTTTTAAATACATAATTAATATTTGTTTATGATCTGCTTAGTCTTATTTGACTAAAGCAAGAATTTAGCATTTTTATATTCATTCCACTTTTAATTAGCTTACATCTTCAATATTTTTTTAATTGTTGTCGGGATCTTTTGGGTAATATTACCGATTTATTGGTGATTATTTGCATCTCTCAGTAATCAAATTTATGCAATTTGAAAGAGACTTAGTCCAACTTTAGGGAGATCGCAATTATTTTATCGTTCAGTGGTCACGCACATTATTTTACGTATTTTCATGTAAATTGAACAGTATTATTTGAGTTAATTCTCGGAGTAGATTCTATATATTCTTGCAAAGGTAGTAAATTGAATTTTCAGTAGAATTTCTCCGAATTTTCCCTCATAGTATTGCTGGTTTTAATATTGTAATCTACTTAAATGCATAAGCTACTAAACAAATATCACCCTGTCGCAAGTTTGAACTTGAACTTGGAGATTGTTATATAAACATTAAAGGCAAACTATAAACAAAGCGAGCAATCAACGGGAGCGACTTTGAACCTTATGCATGCAATGATCATCACTTTGTTTTATATAAATACGCTACCGGACCCTCAGTTCAGCAGACTTTGGTCTCATCTCCAGCTCCCAAGGTTAGCCACTTGACGACTGCCTTCTGGGTTCTATCCGCTCCTAAAGTTAGCCATACGACTGCTTTAGGTTCTAGTCCTTTCCTTCCAAACCTGGTACCGGTTAGTCACTTGACGACTGCTAGGACCAGGGGTTGCACAGCCTCCATAGTAAAGTTTGTCAGAGTGTTGAGAAAGACAAGTGTCTAAATAATCAGTTAAAAAGTTAAGTGAAATCTCTTAGTGCTCTTAAATAAAACCCAACTCTTAAGAAAAACTATAAATTATAAGACAGTAAACAAAGACCTATAAACAGTACCTCAAATCGAGAAAACATGCGCACCGTAGTAATCGGGTATAATAGAATCTCATTTTTTCTGACCAATAATTGTTGTTAAAGTTTTATCGTTAATACATTGTTATTGTTATAAACTAAACGTGCTTACTTTATCATCTCTTCTTACCCCACGTAACGCGGTCCCGGTCTACCTTAGTTACCCCCCGGCACGCTAAACAAGACGTGTCCTCGCGAGTAGAACATCCAGTGGTAGATTAAAGGAAGCATTGAGACCCCGTCATTGTACTAATCGCGACGCGGCTCTTCTCTGAGAAGTTATTCTTTAAAGAAATCACGCTACCCCCTAAACTACTCGTGACAATATTTTTTCTTTTCAGGTTCATTTAATAAAATTTTCAATTTATTTGTTACATCAAGCATAATATAACTGTTAGCATTCACCCTGTCTAGTCTCAATCTTGATATACCGACATTACTTTTGCATTTATGAGAGGTTAATCTCGCATATGTAAATTTATCTGGTTGTATCTGTTATCTAAATTTCTATCTCGAATGCGAGGTAGTGATTATATTATCTTTATCTTTAATTAAATTGAGGCACGATTGCGCTCAATTTTCGTTTATGTGCCAAGGGCCTAAATAAAAGTAAGAGTAATTACTTATTTTGAGTCATAAGACTCCTTATTAGAGGTTGTACCTCTATTTCTCTATCTATTATCAAATTCAAGTTTATTAAAATTTTAAAATTTTATTAAAATTTTATTTAAATTTACCGAGAGTCACTGAATTGGAACGTCATTCCATTATTTTTTTTGAATTTTAAATTTCAGTCATCATTTTCTTTTTAATTTTATATTTTAAAGTAAAGAAAAGGATATCTTGAGTAACATTTATAATTTTTGCTCATTGTCTGCTCAAATTAACGTTGTAATTTAAGTTTCTGATTATATCTACTTTTACCAGTGAATTTTCAATTTGTAGATTGCTTCATCATATACATTGTCACTGATGTTCACATGATATTTCCTTGAATATTATTTAATTAGCAATATACATTGGTCTAAGACTAGTTTATTTCTTTTTTCATGTTATAAATCTGCACGATTGGTTGAAGAAAACTCCTTGCTTATCAAGCTGAAGGTGTTCGTCCACTTGCTGTACTGAACCACTTTGAGGGAACGAATACCTCGTGAACCAAATAAGTCCTCGATAAACGCAACAGACACTAACTTGGGAACAGGTAGAAACGGTTCCAGTAGAGGTCCCAATACGATCGCATGGTTACAGAATAATTGGACAAGCTAAGTATTAGCCAATCAGAAGATAAACATATTGTAAAGACCAATTATAACGTTTCATTTTTTTTTTTTAATCTTTCACATTAATTTTAATTTTCATTACTAAGTCAATTTATTCATCAGATAAACTCCATTTCAAATAATTTCAACAATTATATTTGCAACTTAATTATATAGATAAACTCCATTTCACATAATTTCATCAATCATATTTGTAATTTAATTATTATATAGTTAATATATTACTTGTTTTTAACTTACCTCTTTAAATGATCGCAGGATAGAGGTCTGAGAGACATTGCGATTTCTGATATATATGATATATTGTCTTTATATTTATTTATATTTAAGTATTCATAATCAGTTCGCATTGTCTCTAGGAACTCTGGCGCCCACAAAAAATTACAGCTAGTAAGAAAAACAACCTACCCCCTGAGAAGAACCATAAAAAAAAGAAATCGAGTCTCAAAAAGAACATCATTTATTAAAAAAAATTCTTATGGTTATAAAAAGTAGTATACAGTTGGCGAACAACTAGTATTTCATTACAAAATGGCGCCCAACGCCATACATAATTAATGAATTAATATTTCATTACAATCGACATGCTCAAATATTTGAGCAGCTCTCGTAAAGAGTATATTTCGTCTTCGTGATGCCTGAATATAGACAACCACTTATTTGGAAATGGTTGCCTGTATTCTGGCGTTAGAATGAACACGTTTTACAAGGAAGCGCTGAAGTAGCTGTGCACTAATCACTGCGCATGATTATGATGTCACATCCGGGTTTCACACTTCCGTCCATTTTCGCGAGATTTACGCCCATAGCGCCGCGTAAGAAGTTTATTCATCAAAAATGTATTTAATAAAGAGGTAAGTAAGTGTGCCGCATGAATTTCCAGACCCGGCTCGACCTCTTTTACCTGCTTCTCGAAGGTTTACATGTAAAAGTGCGTTTTTAAAATTTTTTTATAGTACCGAGTGTATTTAAATTTTGTCGGCGAATTTTATTATTTTCGAACTTTTCTTTGTTAATTTGCTACCTAAGGTCCGCCTGTTTCAATATAAAGAGGAGTTATATCATCGGCAAATAATTTAAAAAAATATTTTAATTTAGCAAATACATTGAACTGATATAAATTTTTAATAGTATTCCAAATATAACTTTTTGCCTAATTTTCTTTCTTCCAATTTATATAATTATTTTTATGCCAATATTAAACATATAATATTACTGTATCGAATGATGACATTTCTTATATTTCCGTCTAAAGCAAGTTGATTTTTATCTATTGCGACAAAAAAAAATCGTATTGATCATAAAATAATAAATTTTAGTACTCTCTAAAAACTATGCAACTTGTTTACACATAACTTCTGATGAAGTCTGTAATTATTTGGATCATTGTTTTACCATTTTTGATCACTGTACAGGGTGTTCACCCATAATGCCCCCCCCCCCTTTTAACTTTGTTAATTTTTAAGCTATAAAAAAAATAAAAACACAAAATTGTAGGGTTTTTAATGTAGTTTTTGCACACATAAAGGAAAAAACAAAAAATTGTACAGTATACAGAGAAGATCAAAAAGAATTTTTTTTTAAATCTAGCCCCCAATTTTTATTCGATTTTTCGATTCTAGGTAAAATTCTAAGGATTTTCAATGTAACACACTATATGCCTATTCCTAATACTTTAGGAGTTATTGACAGTTGAAGTCGCTATTTTGTTTGTTCTTTTATTTTTTATGGCAACAGCCACCTAAGAATATAACTTTTTATTTAGCTTTTGAAGTCATTGAGGTGTAAATATTGAGTTTCCTCAATTCGACCTCATTGCTTCGAGTAGTGCTTTTGTATCTTCTGTTTTAAAAATGGTTAAAGAATTATTATTATAATTAAAAAATAGCGACTTCAACTGTCAATAACTCCTAAAGTATTAGGAATAGGCATATAGTGTGTTACATTAAAAATCCTTAGAAGTTTAGGTAGAATCGAAAAATCGAATAAAAAATGGGGGCTAGATTTAAAAAAATGGTTCTTTTTGATCTACCCTGTATACTATACAATTTTTTATAGCGGGTTAGAAGAAGGGGGAAGACTTTTCTCCACAAATGAAAATGCCAATCTTTAGTTCAAGAGTTATGCATTTCGATGAGTTCATTCATCATCATCAGACTCTAAAATATATTTTTGTATAAGATAAATACATTAAAATAACAAAAGTACGTCAAAATTACAATAAAAGTCAAAATTATACAGAAAATTCTAAAAAACTCACCACACACTACTTAGCTACAATGTTGTATGTTTACATAGCAAACAATGACAAAGGAAATAAATAAATTAACAAATTGGTACACGTCGCGACATCTAGTAAACACAGTTAAAACTAAGGTTTTTAAACAATGAAGAAGGAATATATAACGGTGAATGCGGAACATGCTCGAATTATCAATGATCGTAGACAGAGTACTATAGTAGTAATACCCCGTATTTCGTGGAAATGAAAATACTCTAGGGCAGATTAGTTAAGAAAAGGGTAAGTTTAGAAAGAAAAAAAAGGGGGGGGGAAGAGTGAGAAATTAGTATTTGTCAAGGAGGGTATTAATTATTTATTTATTGGAATTCGGAAGGCTGTGTGGACTTAAGGAGTTAAAAAATAGATTACTATCAAACTTAGTCTGTTCATTAATACAAACATAATCTGGTGATTTTATGGCCTTGTTAATTTCAAGGATTTCTAGAAGGTCCAACCTTAAGCCTTTCCGGCAAACATGAAGAACTTCCGCGTCTGCCTCCGGTACGAATGTATGTCCGGCCTCGATAATATGGTTAGCGAATGGAGAAGAAGTATTAGTAATAAACTTATTTAAGTTATTTTCAATTAGTTTAGTACCTATGTTCTTTTACCCTTGTTTCAATTCTCCTTCTGCTTTGTCCAATGTAGCACACCTTACAGTCAGGATGAGAAAACTTGAGTCTGTAAACGCCTGATCTGTGGGTGGCTGGAATATTATGTTTGGTGTTAACCAGGTGTTTAGATAAGTTGTTTGAAGTACGATAGCACACACACAATTGTGTATCCGAATCCCTTAAAAAACTCTCAGCAACTTGATTGGATAATTTATCAAAATATGTGATACTTCTGTATACTGTTGCTTTATTATCTTTACATAAAAGTTTTTTGTTTAACGATTTCTTGAGGTGTTTAAAATAAATTTTATTAATGACATTATCAAGATATCCGTTGTTTTTAGAAATTTGAAATATAGTTTTTAATTCTTTTTGAAAGTCATTGGGGGAAAGAGGAATATTAAAAAGTCTGTGAAAAAGTAAATTAAATGCTGAGAATTTTTGGTTAAAAGGATGGTTAGAAGAAAAAGGGATAACATTGTCAGTTGCTGAAGGCTTTCTATAGATTTCAAACTCCAATGAATTTGTGCAAGATTTCTTAATCAATAGGTCTAAAAAGGGTAGACGACCTTCATTTTCTTTTTCATAGGTAAATTTAATGCACTCATGAAGGGACTCCACTTCAAGAATGGACTTCTACTTACAAATACAATTTGTTGTTATTTTCTTTACGTGTGCAAAAACTACATAAAAAACCCTACAATTTTGTTTTTTATTTTTTGTAGCTTAAAAATTAGCAAAGTTAAAGATGGGGGGGGAAGGGGCATTATGGGTGAACACCCTGTATAATTTTATTTTATCAAGAAAACATTCCTTTTCAAATGATGGTTTTATTAAATGTGTGGCTTTTAATAATTTTTGCAGGAATTTCATGAAAACAACAAACTTTCTTAAGATCTAGGCCATCAATTATTCGTACAAGATTATTTTCACATGTGCCATCAAATTTAAGAGACGTTGACTTTTGATTTTCTGTAGGAATATAGAAACTTTCGCAGGTTAATATTACTTGGAAATTTTGCAGCGACGCATATATATAAAATTATTATTATTATCCATTTCGAAATGTTTTTCTTGTCATAGTGAATGTTTGACTACTTGTTTTATCTGTAGCATTTTTAGGAAATGAAAAAGAACGTAAATGTAAAGGACGGAGGAATAACTGTTGAGAATCCATTTTATAGGCAATAAGAGACACATTATGCGCGTCTCCAATCTGCCGGTTCCAAACGGCTAGACCGATCGATATTTTTGTAAATGACTTGACTAGGATCCTATTTAAAAAATGAATTAAAATGTATAGACTGTTTGGTGCGGCGCGGCGCGATGCGGCCCGTTGCAACAAAATTTCAAGTAAACTTGCATTATACAACGATCTCGAAAATAAACGAACGCTTGGTAGTAAACTATTATCTTTGTTCGAATAAAAATACTTCATGCAGCTAGTTTATTAGCCTGTTGGCCTATGAGTTCAATTTTACCAATTAAAGGTCCAGAAGAATTGCCAATGTCATCTTACGTTGATGATTAGTCACCAATGTAAAGGTAACTGCGAATGTACCATCGTTATTATTTACAGGAATGTTATCAACTGGTGATGAAGTGCCGAACGTCAATAATCTGTGAGAACAACACCCCAAGTCTCCGGAAGCCAAATCTCTGAATGGAGCAAATACAACAAAATATGTAGACTCTAATGTGTCATATTCATTTAAAAGAGCGCTATTTTGGCCGGAGCCAAAACGATTGATATCTACAAGAACAAAAAGAGAGAAATTTCCAGCTGTAATATCTTCGCCAAAAAATATTTTGTATTTGGAAAAAAATACAAGCTCAAAAGCTAAAAGCTGAAGAACAAATTCATAAAAGATGGAAAGAGAAAAAAAGGGGAATGTAGAGCAAGAAAGAAAGGAAATATCAGCGCAACTAAAACTAGACTAAAAGAAAAAAGGCAAACAAAAAAAGAAAATAGAAGACAGACTCATCGTCAGACTTTTTTTCTTTTAAGATTCTGAGTACAAAGAAGATTTTCAGGATGAAGAAGGAGATTAGGCTTTGGAAAAAGTAACAGAGAAACATACATTGGAGGGAGATCTTATGCTCTGTGAATTTGATGGCGGTAAAAGAAATCAAACTAGGGACAAAATACGTAAACATTTAATAAATATTTTGGCTTTATCTGAAGTGAAGGTGATGGAGAGCTGCATTAAATTATTACAAATCATATATTAAAACCAATTAATAGACATATGGGCGAATTTAACTTTAAGTTTAAAATATCACACTTCTTACGATGCTGAGATGTGGTTTTCAAAACTACGATTAAAAAAGTATAGATCCGTGCACATATTTTTTCTTATAGTGAGGCTATTATGAGTCATTCCAGTGTAACGGAATATAAGTTATCAAATATCAGTCTAGTCCGCTACACTAAATTCTAGCTATTTATCAATGGTTTTTGATGTTCGGTAAATTAATCGGCAGTGACTTCTATCTGTGAATGGATATATTTCGCACAATTAACTATTTAAGAAGAACAGGTAGGTACGTGGATTTATATCCATAATTTGCGGATTCGTGTCATTGTAGACTTCTTTATTGAGTGAGTGCCATCTGTTCGGAAACGGGCTTATCTCGTATAGTTAGTAATTGAAGGACGCAGTACGCTATTCGATGCCTGTAATTTAAGCATTTAACCACAACGGATTACTAAAATTAATAATAATTATTATATGATACCAGATGGCGCTGGTTGAGTAAACAGTGTTTTCGAATCAGCTATCTAAACTTTGATTAAATTCGTTGTTTAAGGTGTGATTAAAAGGTATTCGCTGCGTTCAGTTTGTCAATTATGACACGGAGTACAAGGCAGATCCAAAATGAGGGCTCATCGGCCTCTAATTGCAACGATATAGCGGCCCAAATACAAGCCCTTGAAGAACGTGTTCAGAAAAGTATTTCCGAAATGAAGGAGCTAATATCTGCTGATAACTCGGTGAATGGGACCCAGAATACCAAACCACATTCTGATGAAATAATTGCAAAAATAGATTTATTTCAAAAAGATACTCAAGATGCAATAATGAACTGTTAAAACTTCGTCAACAATCAGAAATGACCGAGAAAAATATGCAGGAACAAAAATATCGTATATGGACGGAATCGTGATATGCGGCCTGCCCGAAACTACTGGTGCAAACAATAACATGGTCGTCGATATTGTTAATAACATTAAATCTAAAATTAATGTTAGTCTGACGGCCGAAAATATTAAATATTGTTATCGGTTGGGAAAGCGCGATGGTCCAAATGAAAAACCGCGACCGATCGCTGTGTTTTTTGTGAATCGGTGGAAACGTAATGAAGTTTTTGGGGCTAAAAGAAAGCTTAAGGGTAGTGGCGTAGTGTTTAGTGAATTGTTGATTGCAGAAAAGTTAAGTTTATATCAAAAAGCCGTTTCTAAATACGGTCTCAAGAACAGCTGGACATGGAAAGGTAATGTGTTCACGTCAATAAATAACAAAAAATTCTCATTTCGTCCGACGAAGACGTAAAGTAAACAATACTGTAACATATTATGTGAAGAACATAAAGTTGGTTGTATAATCAAGAAATTATTTTCTGTTGCATTCGCTTAAATTTTGAATTATTTTGGAATTGAATAATGCTTCGGAATGTTGCTTTTAATTGTTTCATGTTGAAATATAACAAAAACGCATATTACATATTATAATTTATTTAAAAATAGTAAGTATTATTATTATATGAGAGCTGTGACCGATGTAAGATTCATCTGTTGGTTGTTGTATTTTTATTAACTATACAATTGGATTTGTTTTCTGTTTTTTTTTTATTGTAATTTTTTTTATAAATAAGTGTTGTCTACTACTACGGTGTAATAATACTAATGAATAGAATTAAGTTAGCTCACGTCAATGTTAGATCGTTGATTGCTCACCGTAATGATGTACGGGATATAATTTCTAATTTAGAATATAGTGTAATGGGCGTCTCGGAGACATGGCTTACTGCTTTAACCCCTAGTCATTCTTTATTGGTTGATGGTTATAAATTCGAAAGACGCGATCGGCAGGGCAGGGGGGGTGGTGTTGGGATTTACATAAGAAATAACCTGAAGTACACATTATTGCCCTGTGATGCAAACATAGAGCAGATTTGGGTTAAAATATGGTTTTAAAAACTACTCTTGCAGTAGGGGTTGTTTATAAACCTCCTCAAAAAAATTATTTGGACTTTTTTGTTAGTTTGGAAGTGTCGCTTTTACGGGTTGTTCCCGTTGTGGACCAAGTCTTTTGTCTTGGCGATTTTAACATAAATTTATTTAATACAGATAATTTGGAAACAAAATTTGTTTTTGAATTTTTGTAAGGTGTGGGACTTGTTCAGCTGATAGATTCTCCAACTAGAACAACTGATAAGAGTTCATCCTTAATTGACTATTTTTGGTGGTGTCAGTGGATTTTAGTGACCATGATCTGATCTATGCAGTTCTAAGAGTAAGTGTATCAAAACCAGGGCCACAGTTTAAAACAGTCAGAAATTTTAAGTCACTAAATTATGTTCAATTTCAATCCGACTTGCGATCAATCCCTTGGAACAATATATATCATATCGATAATATTAATGATAAAATAAGTTTTATTTGCGATAATATTAGAATACTACTAGATTTGCATGCGCCGTTTGTCACACATCGTATTACGAAAAAATATGCACCATGGCTCACGGATACTCTGCGAGCCATGAAAAAGGACAGATATAGAGCACTAAGTAAATATAGACATACTAAGCTTCAAATCGATTGGAATAATTATAAGACTATTCGTAATATGTTTACTGTTGCTGTAAAAAGGAAAAAAAAGGCTGTTTTACTCAAAAACATTTTCCAATAAAGACCCAAAAGTATTGTGGTCACATCTTAAAAAGCTCAATGTTGCAGCAGATAAAGGGAAGTGCATACCGGACCAGATTGCTAATGTAGAGTCTATAAATAACCATTTTCTAAATTCTATACCGTCCCTTCCTGTCGATAATGGCGTAACATCTTTTTATAGGAATAATCGACTTGTGAGTTCGGTATTCCACTGTAATACAGTGAGTGAGATTGAGGTATTAGAAGTAAAAACTACAGCTGTAGGAGTTGATGGTATTAACATTCTTTCTCTAAATCTTTGCATCCCTTTTCTTTTACCTTATATCACTCATGTGATTAATCGTTGCATATTGAAGTCAATATTTCCAGATAGGGGGAAAGAGGCATTAGTAATTCCGCTCCCAAATACATCATCTGTGGATTCCTTGGGACAGCTGCGCCCAATTAGTATATTGTCTACTCTCTCAAAAATATTAGAAAAGGTGTTGCGTAATCAACTTTGTAAATTTCTTGCGAAGAACGAAAATTATACCGGTTTTCCAGTCCGGGTTTAGAAAGGATCATGGTTGCTCAACTGCTTTGCTTAACATTACGGATGACATTCTGAGAGCATGGGATAGGGGTAATTTGACTCTATTGGTGTTGTTAGATTTCAGCAAGGCTTTTGATACCCTGAGTCATGACATTCTGATTGCAATACTTCAGTACATTGGCTTGTCTGAGTCATCTGTTCGTTTAATGTCTAGTTATTTAGATGGAAGGAGCCAAGCTGTCTGTTACAACCATAAAACGTCTTCTTTTAAACATATTATCACGGGAGTGCCGCAGGGTTCCATATTAGGGCCTTTGCTGTTTAGCATCTATACATCGCAATTTCCAACTAAATTTATGTCCTATAAGTATCATTTTTATGCCGATGATACCCAAATATGCCTATCTTTCCAAGCAGAGGAATCCGCACAAGCAGTTTCAGCACTAAATTTTGAACTTTCAGAATTTTTCAATATTGCGAAAAGTCATAATCTCTTTTTAAATTCTAACAAGTCCGTGGTGTTACTTTTAGGAAAAAATAATGATAAGCTTAATTTTATGAGCAGTTATGCAAATTCTATCAGCATTAATAACACTACTTTGCAAATTGAGGCTGTCATAAAAAATTTAGGGCTCTATATGGATCAGGATCTTAGATTTGTGGATCATGTAAATATCAAATTGCGGAGAGCCTACATGAACCTAAAATTACTATTTCAGCATCGCCACGTCTTAAATATAAAACTAAAATCGATTTTGTGTAATGCTTTGGTGTTATCGCACTTTAATTTCTGTGATGTGGTGTATGGGCCCTGTATTACTGCGAGAGTGGCTGATCGTATTCAGAGACTGCAGAATTCGTGTATTCGCCTTATTTATGGTATACGGAAATACGATCACATAGTTAGTGCCTATGAGCGATCGGGTTGGTTAACTATGACTGATAGGAGACATCTACATTTACTTGTTTTATATCACAAGGTTTTGTTAAGTAAAACACCACCTTATTTGTATAATAAAATTCGATTTCGAACTGACATACACAATATAAATATCAGATTTAAAGGAAAATTAACAGCACCAGCTCATACTACTGCCTTGTTTGAGCGGCCCTTTTCATATCTTGTGGCAAAACACATGAACAATATTCCTGAAAACATTACAGCCATGTCTCCTAATCAATTCAAGCGCTTTATTCTTCAATCTCTCTCCCGAAAAAGTTTATAAATATTGGTACTTTTAAATTTGTATCTTTAATTTTGTTATTACCAGACTCTTAACACTTGTTTATGGCTATGGTTTGCCATTACTTTAAATGGTAATGATGGTATATTTGAAGTATATTATTAATACTTAGGTATAGTTACTATTATTTGATTCAGATAGTATTGGGTTAATTTTTTTTTATATTTCTTTGACATAGGTTTTTAGTTTAACGATTTTAGGTTTTTATTTTTAGTTTGTGCTAGTTGAACAGACTTCAGATATTTCATATCTGACGTACTGAACCTCGCCTTTTTGTGTTAACGTTTCGATTTGAACTTGACGATAACACGTATTATTGTATATGTTAGTACAAATAAAGTCCTTTATTATCATTATTATTATTATTATTATTATTATTATTATTATTATTATTATTATTATTATTATTATATATCGTGTGTTTCTTTGATTTGACGCTGCATGACCCATAGAAGTGGTCACATGATCTAAATTATCCAATGAGAACATTGAAAATCAGAATAGGTAGAAAGTACAAAATTTTGAAGGAAAGGTCGTTTCATCTTTGTGATAACGGTTGAACCGGTAAGTGCTAATAATTTGATCTTACAATGTTTTATTCATCTTGCATACATTTCGCTAAATTTTCCATATTTTAAATACAGAATTGATAATCGTTTCTGATTCGGTTAATCATATTTCGCTAAAGTAAAAATTTAGCACTTTTGTATTACACTTTCGAGTGATTTACGATTTCATTCAATTTAATTTTTTGTAGTGGCCATTAGGTTTAAATACTGATTTGTTGATGGATAATTGCGTATCTTATTAGTCGAATTCATGTAATTTGATAGAGGTTTAATCCCAATTTACGAGAATGTAATTATTTCATCGTTTAGTGCCCACATTTGATTTTACATATTTCCATTTAAAATGGAAGATTTTTGGAGCGAATTTTATATGTTCTTGTAAAGGTAGTTAATTGAATTTCAGTAGAATTTCTCTGGATTTTCAATTGTAGTATTATTGATCATAGTTTTTTCAGGCTTATTTCATTAATATTTCAGTTGATTTTGTAACACCAAGCATATAATCATTAGCACTTGTCAGTCGCGTTTCAACAATGATGTATCGACATTAATTTACATTTATGAGGGGTTCACTCACATATGTGAATTTACTTGTTTTTCTCTTTATCTTTTATCTTAATTCATCTTTCAAGGCGATAGAGATTACGTCGTTTTTATCTTTAATTAATTGAGACGTAATTACGTTCAATTGACGTTTATGAGCCAAGGGCCATATATATATATATATAGATTAAGTAATAGAAATTATTTATCTGGAGTCATAAGACTCGATTTAATAGAAGTTGTACCTCGATTTTCTTATTTATCATAAAAATCAAGTTATCTTTTATTTAAATTTGCCGAGAGCCACTGTTTGGACAAGTTTCATAATTTTCTTTTGAATCTTAAACTTTAATCATAATTTTTTTTGTTTGTAGTTAACTATAATTTTTGCTCAACTTAAAATTGTAATTTAAGTTCTGTTTATACCTGCTGTAACCAGTAAATTTCCAAATTGTCGGTTAATACCTCCTAGGTGATAGTCTAACCGAGGTCCACAGGATACTTTCCTGAATAATTAGTTAATAAGCAGTATAAGTTGGTCTGAGACCTTTGTATTAATGATTATTAGAGTAATTAATAATAGTGGTACAATATGGTGATTGTACGGAGACCAATTCTGTTGTTAACACTCGGTATTGTATGCCTTACGACTAAATGCTCTAAACACTACAATCCGAAGTGATCACTTTGATTTTACCTAAGCTTATTACATATATGTGTGCGTGCGCTAATAGCTGCAACAATCATAAACGTAGCGATAATAATATGTATTGATTAATGACCACAATAATTATATCAATCGACCAGATAAACAAATGAATAAATGAAGAATAAAATTAATGAGAGCTATCTTAGAGCTTGGCGGTCAATGATTGATTTATATTAAAAGAATAAGTTATGAATCATAAATTCAGCGGAGGACGCCAGAAATTTATCAATAATGAAACCGGAAGTTATGTCAATAATAAAGATAAATTAACTATTGAGCACAAACAATATAAATCAAATATATTTGCTACTTACTTCCCTTCTGGAACACTAATACTAAAATATAATTCAATAGGTAGATAGGTAACCAAAAAATTGGTTTATTCCAAACAAATAGGCTTTTGATTATAAAACTGCACTCTTAATGGGGCTTTTATGAATATTTTTTTCACAAACTTGGTTGGCATAGAGGTAAACCTTGAATAAAATTGGTTTATACCTGCTGTAACCAGTAAATTTCCAAATTGTCGGTTAATACCTCCTAGGTGATAGTCTAACCGAGGTCCACAGGATACTTTCCTGAATAATTAGTTAATAAGCAGTATAAGTTGGTCTGAGACCTTTGTATTAATGATTATTAGAGTAATTAATAATAGTGGTACAATATGGTGATTGTACGGAGACCAATTCTGTTGTTAACACTCGGTATTGTATGCCTTACGACTAAATGCTCTAAACACTACAATCCGAAGTGATCACTTTGATTTTACCTAAGCTTATTACATATATGTGTGCGTGCGCTAATAATATGTATTGATTAATGACCACAATAATTATATCAATCGACCAGATAAACAAATGAATAAATGAAGAATAAAATTAATGAGAGCTATCTTAGAGCTTGGCGGTCAATGATTGATTTATATTAAAAGAATAAGAGCGATTATAACAGTCGGACAGAAAAATAAATGAATAAATAAACTTAAACTTCTGTGCGATACTACTTAGATCCGGTCGTCGAAATCTGGAGGCGCCGGGCACCTGTAGGTACTGCTATGGCACTGGCCCCGAGGGTAGAACTAGCAGAGGACTCGGCAATAAAATTGTCCCGGAGATAAGTTTGGCTGTAGTGTAGCCCGGAGATAGGACTTGTAGCCACGTAATAGAACTGGCCCGGAGATAGGACCCTGTAATAACCCAATACGCATTAACTTACCCAAAGTAACCATCAGCAAATAAAAGAAATACAGAAGGTACAAACAACTTGGAAATATAAAAAAGGGATAGGCATGAATCACCCCTAAAACAGAATATAAACTTCCCCATATGATCGAAACTAAAGTCACATTAAAATAAAAATTCAGATATGATAAAATGGAATAGATAAGATAACGCATGGGATGCAAAGCAAATGGTGGACAATGCACAAAAAAAGGTTAACACAGATAAAGCAATTAAATCGTTAATTTAGACACAAAAAACTGTAGCAATAATTACCTCGCTCGTGTGTGAGGGTTGCTGGAGATTCGACGATCTCAGTTTTGGTAAGATGAGCTCGAAAGCCTCTGGAAATAACGGAAAAGGCCTTTAGCATCATGGCGTTCACGTGCTTCACAAGCAATAGAAAAAAGTTAATGCCAGAGAAAAAGCTTACCTAGTGCAGTAGTTAAGTCCCGATAAATCGGTCGTGTCAAATCACAAATAGAAACCAACACAATATCCCCAAAGAAAGGTAGTATAAAAACAATACTAATGTTGAGTCACTATTACTGCACTTAAAGCAAAAAGCTTCCCATCTCACCGAAAGGTATTTCTAGAAGAACGAAATCATCATCGGTTCAGTCAATTTGCCTTGCTCCTTCCACGAGATTAGAGAACTACGTCAGATAAGCAAGAAGGGAGGAGCTGAAAATGCCAAATGAGTCGATGCGAGGAATAATTCTGAGATAATAAACGACTTAATTCTCGTTTATTACGGTAGTAAAACGACGGGGGGAGGCACAATTAATGAGCTGAAATTAAATATGGTTCAAGGAATACTAGAGAATATTCCCCCAACAAAACGATAAACTTTTAAAAATTTAAATCGACAGCAGCAATTATGGGAAATCCCATCCCTACTACCCAATGCTGGCAACAGAACCAATCGAATATATGCTAGGATTACAGCAGGCCGCGTGGAAAGATAAATATAAATATCTGAAAGCAGACGGAGCCATAGGTCCCACAAAGTTTTATCAGAAGATCTCAAAAGTTATGAAATATTTAAACCGAAAATAAAAAATGAATTTAACGGATCTAATAAAGCTTAGAGCAGATTTTATTAACACAATTCTTAAAAATATATAACGGTTTGCTGGCCGTTCTACGGTAATGTAATATAAATTAAGCAAAGTTATACTAATAACATAAAATCCTATTGTAGTGATTTGATCAAACCAGTGATCTGTCGTTCGCTTATCAACTAAATTAAATATAGTTACAAAGTGGCTACATAAGAGAAAGGGATGAGCAAAGTAGTTACTCAAGGCCACAACAGTGTTATGAAAGCTAATACAAATATATCATTAACCTATATTTAGAATAAAATTAAGTTACATTAATAAATGCATTTTTTACACTGGCCAAATCGGTATATTACAATATAGGGAATGTTCTTTAAACATATATATACTACTTACATTGGAGTGCTGCAGTGTTTATTACGAGCATTGTAGCGTTGTAAATGCTACCAAACCCAGAAATATAATTTCTTCTTTTTCACTGGTAGATTATGTGGTTGGTATTCTTTTTACCCTACATTAGAACTTAACATATTTATTCTGAACTTATAATTTATATCTCAAAAGTTAAAACATTAAGTATTCCATCCTTTGGAATATTGGAACGCATCCAACCGGTACCGACGAATACAGTTCCTAAGTGTTCGTAGCAATACGTCATTTTCGAACGTTCTTTTTACGGATCTCGAAGATAGTTTTTGAAATTGAGTTGGTCTTCTTTTTCGAGCGATGAACGCGTAAGGAGAGAAAAAGTAAAGTTTCGAGGTCGATATATTATCTTCAAAGTTTTAACCATCAGGCCAGGCCCACTATTCATGTTAATTTATCATGGGATAAACTGGCAAGCAATCTGCCATAAATATCATCTAGTATTATTGGTAATATCGTCCCGTAAATGTACTTTATATAAAGTGAGGTTTCCCTTTTAAAAGGCTCTTTCTTTTGCCCGGTCGTTCACTAGCTTAAAAAGTTTCTCCAGGTTTATTAGTGCCAGTTTGAAACTCTTTTGATGAAGTGATGCCGACTCACATCGCGTGACGTGCAGCTTCGAGGAAGCAGTAAAGCTATCATTGGGGTCAGCCAAGTAGCTGTATGAGTTAGAGAATAGCCACCAACCGCTTCCGTGTGACCGTATAAAAATGACATACAAGTAAACCTTAAATTGCTTATTTTACCTATAATACCTTACCTTATCTTTTTTAGAACGACCTTTAAATAACCAAATATTAAAACCTCCTTTTTGCTATATTGAAAACATGTTTAGTAATACTAAGTATTGGTACAAACTAGGCCCTAGCTCAAATATCGAAAAGTAGGGGGTATTTATTTTAAGGCGCCACCAACTTGTAGACGGCATAATTTAGAAAATCCCCAAGTTGTAATATGGAACTCGTTTTGACTTAGGCTTCGCAACTATATAAGTTATGAATCATAAATTCAGCGGAGGACGCCAGAAATTTATCAATAATGAAACCGGAAGTTATGTCAATAATAAAGATAAATTAACTATTGAGCACAAACAATATAAATCAAATATATTTGCTACTTACTTCCCTTCTGGAACACTAATACTAAAATATAATTCAATAGGTAGATAGGTAACCAAAAAATTGGTTTATTCCAAACAAATAGGCTTTTGATTATAAAACTGCACTCTTAATGGGGCTTTTATGAATATTTTTTTCACAAACTTGGTTGGCATAGAGGTAAACCTTGAATAAAATTGGTTTGGCATACAAAGATTATTTTCTTGGAATGATAGATCAATATTATTTTAAAACTTTCATTTATATGTAATTGCCTTATTACAGCAGGATTAAAAATACACAGGAAAGTAAAACATATTTATACAAGAACAAGTACAAAATAATATAGAAATAACAATATTAGCGCAATCAAAAAAGTAATACAAATGAAACTAGGAAAACAGTTTAGGCATAAAAATGGTTTATGTGGGCATGTAGCAGAAAACTAGAATAGTCAGTAGCTGTAGTTAGTTTGATATTTTCTGTATTTAAACCAGGATACTTTTGCTTGTGTGGCAGTTTATTTGCTTACTGTATTTCGTACAGCAGAAACATCTTTATACCAGCTTTTGTTCAACTTTCAAGGTAGATTTACAGTGAGAAAAAGTCGATTGTCTTTTATTCCATCTCGCTTTTCTAGGAATTTTTTGTATAATCGAATGGGACACAAAGCAGGATTGACCTTATTCATTATTAGCCTTTTCAATGAAGCTCATGGTTTTTCCCCTCCTTGAGAAGTCTTAGTCAATACAGGGTCGTAAATAATCCTTCCGGTATTTTCACTTACGTTATTTTCTTCTTCTTTAAAGTATAAAATTAGGCACTTGTGGCCTTCGCCACCACTCCAAGCTAACTCAAAAGAAAAAACTAAAAATACTTTCATTTGTAATCCATCTAGGGTTTCTTCGCCATAACCGCTAACCATATTTTGAAATTCATCGTACTTTAGAAAAACTACACTTTCTTTTCTTTTCTCTGGATTTGTTTGTAGTTGTTTCCTCTTTGCATTTTTCATATCTCTGGCTGCTTTGAACTCAATGCCAGTAAAAGGGTTAAGAATGATTTTGTATTTGGTGAAAAATTTCTCCATTAGTAATGTTGCGGTTATGTTCCAAATTGTTTTAACTGTAAATTTCGTGTACTCGTCGCCATTCTCCTTAAACATATTAAATGCCCAGGCCGTTAATATTTTTGCCAAAATGGGGATAGGTTCGTTAGGCGCCACCGAGTTCGTAACAGACCGAACTGGAAATCTCCACGCCATTAGTGGAACCTGCTGCAAGCTGCAAGACCTTCACTCTCCAAGGTAAACCTAGCCGTTAGGGACCGGTAAAAGGATACCACCTATTCACTAACAATATAAAGGAAAATGGAACAATCCTGACTTCGTTTGAGCCAAATAAAACACGCCACAAATACGGTACTATTCATTTAATGGAAGAATGCAGCAAGAATAGTGATAAATTTAGAAATATAAATATATAACAATCAAATAACAAGGAACCCATAACTATAAAAACTATATCAGTGGTTGTCCAAAACTCTATGTAGATAAAGGTAAAACGTGAATTAATGAAATGGGCACCACTTAAGTGCTCCAGAGGGAAATAATAAAATAATAAATTGAGTTTGGTCTAGCGCGCGGAATCGTGATCACCTAAGCCGCAGAGATAAAGTGGGCGCAAGTACGTTACAATAGAAGAGGTGTTAACCCTAAAGAAACAACAATAAAGCAAAAAGGTAGATAATACTATGAATAACAAGCACTTAGCTGTTTCACACGGACGACTCGTTTTGGATTCTTGTTCCATATAAGACAGTCGAGTAAACTACACTATCCAAGCCGGGTGAATGAACTACCAAGTCTACGCCGGGTGGGTGGACTATTAGTATACGCCGGGTGGGTGGACTACGAAATCCCAGCCGGGTGGGTGGACCCTAGGAATGGAACCATTCCCTAGTAACAAGTCACAATAACATGCGAGTCGGTTGCTATTATATACATTCCTTTCAAAGGAATAATTTATCGGAGTTTAAATTTCGGACTAAAAAGGTAGGGTTTTCCCTTTTTCAGTTAAAAAATGAACCAAAAGTTAGAAGAAGACTAAGAATAAATGAGAAAAAGAGTACCACCGTATAATATATTAGAGCAATCGAATTACTACAACTGAAACTTAATATTAATTATGCAGAAAACTAAATAGGTTTAGTTCGCACAAGGGAAGCCGAAATCATCAGTTAAAAATAATATTACAATATTTAGAAAGAGAGAAAAAAAGAAGTCCAAGAATTTGGGCCGAGTTCGGCACTGTAAAATAATTGTTCAAAATCATAAATAACATAAATACAGTAAATGACAGCGATAATACTGAAAAAGAAGGTGAATAAATGTAATTAAATAAATTGTGCAAAGTCTGGTATAGTGTAACACTTGCGCCATATCGATAAACGAATAAAACCGTTATCTTGATGAAGAAAAAGTCATAAAATTGATTGTTACAAAATGTACTAAGTTTAGTACAATAGAATATTTGTACTACATTGATAAAAGGTGTTATCATACGGAAGGGAGTGCTGCTGTAAAATCAATTTTATGAATCGTAATAAGTCTAGTACAATATAATATTTGTACTACATTGATAAAAGATGTTATCAGATGGAAGAGATAGCTTTAAATTCAATTTCATGAATTGTGCTGAGTCTAGTATAATATAATTTTGTACTACATTGATAAAAAGTGAACCATAGTTATCATGGTGTGGGAAAAAGAATAAAATGGATTTATAGGAACTGTACTAAATCCGGTACAATATAATATTCAAATCATACTAATAAAAGAGTAACTACGGTTATCAGGCTGTAGAAAAAGCAAAAATGGGTTTTATGAAATGTACAAAATCGGGTACAATATAATGTTCATACCATTCTAACAAAAGCGTAAACTACGGTTACCATACTGTATAAAAAGCAATAAAATGGATTTTATGAATTGTACCAAATCTGATACAATAGAGTATTTGTACCATATTGATTTAAGATTACAGCAAGGTCAACATGATGAAGAAAAAGCACTAAAATATAATTTAATGAATAATTGTACTAAGCGAATTTGTGGTTAATAAATGGTCTGAAAGATCTTCCAGAAATATTATCAAATACATGGTTCTTCTAATTCAAGGAAGAAAAGAAATTAAGTAAGGTAAAAACAATGAAAGAAAATATGATGTAATCTGCATTCATTCACGCAATCTGATGGCTTCCCTTAGCAAACTAAATCTAATGATAAACAAAATTGCATTACTTAATAATTAACAACCGAGTTCACCGGTTTCGTGTCTAATTAATAATTGAAATCAATTAGCCACACTAATCACTAGAAGTTAATTACACGATTAATTATTAAAATTAATGGAAATAAATAAAAGTAAAAAAAAATTAAAAACAAGCTTTTATTTAAATGCACTAAAAAGAAGAAAATTAAAATTTGAACTAAATCAAACCCATTATTTTGTTACATTAAACATTTTTATATGATATAAAAGCTTGTCGCGAGATTTTTCTGTTTAAATTTCTCGCGACAAGCTTTTATGTCATATAAAAATGTTTAATATAACAAAATAATGGGTTTGATTTAGTTCAAATTTTTATTTTCTTTTTTTTAGTGCATTTAAATAAAAGCTTGTTTTTTTAAAAAAAATTACTCTTATTTATTTTTAACTTTTTAGTAGGTATTATGGTATAGCAAAATCACAAATTTAGTAAATATTACATATTTATTTATAAAACTTAGATTCGTAGTATATAATAAAAGCCATTTTGAATCCGCCATTTGGATTTTAAATATCTGACAGAAAAAAAATATATTCCTTGTCCCTAATAACCCCCTAATAACAATTTTAAACTAAATAAAGGGAGGTGGGAAGTGTAAGCAACACCACTGTCTTCATAGGAATAAACAATGGCAACACCATAGTTTTATATTTTCATTTGAACTACAAACGCATCCCAAATTTGAAGCCAACCCCCATATACCAATTTTAAACGAAATCGGACATACTTTAAGTTGTGCCCCCCTATCCTATCCTTAAAGGGGAGGGGGGGGGGAGTGTAAGCAAGACCATAGTTTTATATTTTCATCTGAACTACAAACGCATACCAAATTTGAAGCCAATGGGATATGTAGAAAAGTTTGACTTGCAACATTTAGACCAGTATCGGCCATGTTGAATCCGCCATTTTGAATTTTCAAAATCTGATAGAAAATTCATATTCCTTGTCCCCAAAAACCCCCATATACCAATTTTAAGCGAAATCGGACATACTTTTAGTAGTACCCCCTCCCCTACCCCCGAAAGGGGAAGAGGTGTAAACCTAACAACAATATAATATTGTATTGTCATCGGAACTATAAACGTATACCAAATTTCAAGTCAATCGGACATTTAGAAGTAGTTCTAAGTCAGCTTGCAAGATTTGATTACAGACAGACAGACCCACAGGTGAAAGTAAATAAAAGCTTGTAAAAAACAAGAATTCCCCATTGCATCAATTCTAACTTCGGTATAAACAACAAATATAATTAATTTCCATGAAATTAGCTGTTTCGGCATTAGTTGCAATTTTATTGCTTTCAGCAATAGATGCCCTGATAAAGTATCATGATAATCAAAGGCTAAATTTTACCACCGTTGCCAAACCTCTTCAAAAATATTAGACAAATTATATTTCATTTAATTACCGAACAACAACGTTACGTTTTATCAGAAATAAAAGGAAAACAATCAATTGGATCAATCACGTATCCCCAGCGAATAAATAAAAATAACTAATCAATCCAAATATATAAGCCCATAACCCTTAATTATTCTCTAATTAGTATGGCGTCACGCCGATTACTTTAGGCACTAAATCCAGTCCGATATAAATAAAAAGCAAAATAATACGCACATGCAATGAATTAAGGCCACGAGAAGCGCAAAAACATCTGTAGTTGTTAAACTTATCTCTTAACATGACGGCATACTATCATCGTACGCGACGCTGACCACCATAATGGCTTCCAACACTGGAAAAAGCAAACACCAAAAACATCGCTTAGCGAGTTATTCCGGCATCTACAGCACTAAAACTAACCCAAACTAAGTCGAGATGGCCGATACGGGAATTTCTACGATGGTTATCGATGAAATCCCATCAAGATGCTTGAGATAAACCCAGAATTTAAAAATTGACAACCAAGCGGGAGAGCTTGACTTGAAAAGTGAAGTACCTCCTTGCCGAAAAATCAAGGTGGAACTGCACGGCGCAGGAACAAACCTTCACATCGCGACTTACGAAGCGTAGAAGGACAGAGGTTATGATAGAAACGGGATGTCACAATACATTTTTATTCTTTTTTTAATCCAAAAACGTACATGTAACTGGATGGAAACAAAATAAAGAGACGCAAAAATGCGATTTTTTTTAATCCCAGACGAGACATTTTTAACAATATACTTTGAATTTATTTTGACATTATTTATAAATTGTCGCTGTCATCGTAAATTACAATGGAATTACCATAGATTCCTACGAAGCAATTATCGCCGTATACGCCGTGCGTATAATACTAACTGCAGACAAACGACAACCTCAATAATACTGGTAAACTGTATCAAATAACTTAATTTATAGAAAGTATAAGGTGTAGGTACATAAAGAAATTAGCTAAGATATTTAGCCAAAAAAATGCACAGTCCAATGCAATTTCTCAATAGAAGAATAGTTTATTCCTTTAAGTACTTCACTACTATATTAGCCTATTTATTGCCATCTTAGAGAAATCCCAATCTAAATCGGCCATCTCGACTTAGTTTGGGTTAGTTTTAGTGCTGTAGATGCCGGAATAACTCGCTAAGCGATGTTTTTGGTGTTTGCTTTTTCCAGTGTTGGAAGCCATTATGGTGGTCAGCGTCGCGTACGATGATAGTATGCCGTCATGTTAAGAGATAAGTTTAACAACTACAGATGTTTTTGCGCTTCTCGTGGCCTTAATTCATTGCATGTGCGTATTATTTTGCTTTTTATTTATATCGGACTGGATTTAGTGCCTAAAGTAATCGGCGTGACGCCATACTAATTAGAGAATAATTAAGGGTTATGTGTTCAGGCGCCGAACTGCTCAAGCGGCGCGGTAGTGGGGGCCATAGAACTTAAGAAAGTAACACAGAAACTAACCCAAAACATGTTTGGATATGCAATATTTCCTAAAATATGCATTTCTTTTTCAAAACACACAAAAATATGGAACAAATGTATATAATAATATATGCAAAAAGCATAAAGTGCGGCTTTTAATAGTAAAAAACTGACAAAAGCGCAAACTTTTTTATATTTTGCTTTTTGTTCCAAACAAATTAGCAATACGTGCTACCTACTATTTGCACACAAAAGAAAATTTTAGAAAAATCTTAAATTCTGAGCTAGTTTTTGAAAATAATTGTGTACAATTATGTTCCATTAAAAAACATATATTTGCTTCATAACTAAAAACGAAAGCTATTAGAAAACACTGGATTGATCGTACGGCATAAATTCTATAAGGACACGTTATATCTTCTTCCATAAGTTCATTGATAACTGAGATATGGGGGTACTCAAACGTGATACTTTTTCAATTCCACCCTATATCTGAATAACTAAAAGTGCTATGAAAGTTCTACTGGCGTCATCTTTAATTTCACCAAAAAGTAGCGTAATTACAAAAACAGCAACCCTCTATCTTTAAAAATAAGGGAGATACTCCGCAAAAGTCTCGAAAATGGGATGTACAGGGTCATTCCTCATATGTTCCTCCTCCCTGTTCCTGTTTGGTTAGTCCCCCTTTCGGGAAACCAATGGCTCTGCTACTAGGCAATACGCCAGCACAGCCCTTCGTCCGCCGCTTAGGGAGAGGTAGAGCTGCCCTTCTACCTCCGTTACACGATATTCCGGTTTGAAGGGCCTTATTCGGTGGGAACCTCCAATAGACGGGCCTGTGCCCCTGGTGATTCCCGACTTGTACGTAAATATAAGCAAATTAATTGCACGACTGAGTTCCTATGAAAGGGTATAACCACTTTCCGTCAGAGACTCCAAATCCCCGCAGGATAAACCCCCGACCGCCCACAGGCCACGCTACCGCGAACGGAAATAACCCTGGAGTCCTAGTCGGAATCACCCTCCAATACGCGACCCACCCCTTACACTATCCAGCCGGCATGACTTTCCGGACTCCCCCCGCAGGATTGAAACACGATTTCCAAGCAAAATGGCTTCCACTACCCGTGCCGAATTCTGTAATCCGTTTCCAACGTGCTCATCCTAAGCAGTTATTTGACGAGTAGGTAAAAAACTCTAGAGGCAAAAGATTTATGCTTTAGTCTATATTTTTAGAATTCGTTATCAGAAAAAACAATTGAACATCGAAAATGTAATATTTTTGCATAACTATAATTTTTTTTAAATGAAACACCCTGTATATGGATTCACGTTTGGAAAGAGCACATTTCTCTGGTTCCAAAAAATATATAGTTTGCCTATGTTTGGATAAGCCGTTTTTGAGATATTGGGCCCTAAAAACAGAAGAAATTGAAGAGTATAAGAAACGAATTTATTGATAAATAACTATTTACAATTGCTCAATATGACCTCCGTTTCTACAGGGTGTCCGGAAATAGCGTCGCCAAATTACAGAGGGTGATTCTACATAAAAAAACATGAACATTTTTTCATATGAACATGGGTCCGAAAATGCATAGTTTCCAAGATACAGGGTGTCAAACTTTTTATAAAAAATCAGTTTTTTGTTAATATCATAAACATGATTTTACTTATTTTGTTGAAATTTGGCAAGGTTATCTGTAGTAATAAGGAGCTCATTTAGCCTTAATTAGATTAAAAATATAAAGTCCAGTGGCGTCCAGGAGGGCATCATACCGAATATTATTGATAAAAAAAGTGTGCGCCGCTGACTTTTTCAAACACTTTATATTTTTTCGTATTAAGCAACTAAAAATACAATATTTTTGATTCTCGAGTTGTTTTCGTATCTTGCGTCGTTTTCGATTAAAAAAATAAATACCGGTTTATTACATTTTCAAACTTTTTTGATAAAATCGATATTTTTATTTATATCTTAAATATGCTATCGCCGATTTTGTTGAAATTTAATAGGGTTATCTGTAGTAACAGGCGGCTCATTTAGCGTTTATTAGATTAAAAATATAATGTCCAGTGGCGTCCCTGGGGGCATCATACCGAATATTATTGACAAAGAAATGTGCGCCACTGACTCTTTTAAACATTTTATATCTTTTTCGTATTAAGCAACTAAAAATACAACACTTTTGTTTCTTAAATTGTTTTTGTATCTTGCTTCGTTTTTGAGAAAAAAATAAAACCAGTTTATTACAGCGTTTGATCCGAGTACATCCACTACCGAGTAGCGACATTATGGGTTTCAATTTTCATAGCGCCTGCGCGAAATAGATTGTTTAGCTGTCATATGACGAAGCAAATGATGTTTCATTTATAGTCAGGCGGTTGATGTATTTGTTGCGATCATGCGTCAAGTTTCGTTTAGCGGAAATTCGTTAGGAAAAGAATAAATTTATTTCTTTGGTTTTAGAATATTTCTTTCAACGCAGGACAAACAACATTTTTCGCCGCAAATACATCATTGTCATTTTCAAAAAAAAAAAAAACAATTAAAAGTTTAGAAGTGCTAAAATGTATTTGAAAAACGAAATCTTGGCTAAGCGTGCCTCTCTACCTCTCTAACCCAAATTAACCAGAATAAAAAGACTTCACTATTCCCAACTAACCCAAACTAACCCCAACCAACCACAGTTCTTCCAAACTAATCAGTAGAAACCAACACTCACCCAAACTAACCAAAACCAACTCAGACTAATCAAGATTAAATCAAACTAACCAAGACTAAACAAAACTAACCCTAATTAACCAGAGTAACCCAAACTACCCTAAACCAACTACAGCCAATCCAAACTAATCAAAACTAACCAACACTAACTAAAACCAACCCAAACTAATCAAGATTAACCCAGACTAACCAAAACTAACTCAGACTAAGCAAAACTAACCCCAATTAACCAGAGTGAACAAAGCAAAAATAATCGAAACTAACATTAATTAACCGAACAAGCCCAATGAGACAAGCGCGCTACGCGCTTGATCTATCCTACCTAAGAACCAAAATTAACCCAAGCTAACAAAACACACGGATCTACTATGTCAATTTAAATAATTTCTATAATATTTTCCATATGAGGAATTTCCGCGAAAAAAATTGTACATGTTTAATGAGCAAAATACTTGCCAAATAGAATTATTATCTAATTTTCATCTCCATAACAGATTTCCAATATTCAAACCTACAAAAAAAAATTTTTTTCATTAATTAGACAATTTCGGAATAACACCATTTTATTAAAGTAATAGGTTTTTCTGTACCGGCCTATACCAAAAAAAAAATAATAGGAAAATTATCCGAAGACAGGTTTTAGTTCAATTATGATCGAAATCGAATTTTCTGGAAAAAAAAACATTTCCTCAGGAAAAAAAAAGTTGATATTCTTGTGTAGAATCGTCCTATAGACCGATATTTTTTGTAGCCGATTTCCGCTAAAAGAAACTTGAGCCGCGATCTTTGTGAAAAGGATGCTTCATTTAGAGTCAGGCAGTTGATGTATTCACTGCGATCATTGTACGTACGTTTGACCAGAAATAGTATTCTCTTTAGTTGTTTGTGATTTATATTTTTTTCCTAGTTTTAATGCACCCGTGTCTCATATCTGAGACATCCGCGCAACTTTAGTATTTTTAACTACGTATCAATTTTATGTCAAAATGTATTTTTTAACCTTACCAGTTGTATCCCACTGGCATTCGATTCGTTTCTCATTCCCAGATGTAACAGTATGCAACACGACTAGTCTGTCGTGAGAACGTAAAAGTCACCCTCACCCACCCCTAAGACAATTTAATGTAAACAATAACTTTTAACAGATTACGTAACTTTAGTTTTCCAAAATATACTACATAAATACATATTACTTCGTTTCGTTCGTTTTTACAGTTTATAAAATTAGGGGTGGTTGTAAAAACCAAAAAAAAATGCATTCGATTCGTCTCAATTCCCGATCTAACGCGGTTAGTTTCACTTAGTATAAACTTATTTTTAACCATTTAAGTGAGTTCCGATAATTTATACTTAATTTTAATAGATTTGGTTAATTCTGGTTAGTTGTCGAATCAACTTTCGGTTAGTTTAACTTATTCTCAATAATCTCAACCTAATTTAGTCATTTGAGTCGGTTCCGCTAGGATATAATCAATTTTAATAGATTTGGTTAGTTTGGGTTAGTCGTCTATTCGACTTTCGTTTAGTTTCACTTAGTCTCAACTTATTTTACTTATTTGAGCCGGTTGCGATACGTTATAATCAATTTTAATAGAATTGGTTAGTTTGGGATAGTCGTCCAATCAACTTTCGGTTAGTTTCACTTATTCTCAACTTATATTAATCATTTGAGTCGGTTCCGATCAATACCTCATGTTCCGATACGTTTGCCACACTCTTTATATTATAAAACAAATTGAATCATACCCGCGATGATACCAATTATTTATGTAACGCGAGACGAATATTTGAAAACCATGTCGTGACGCGGCCTTGAAAAATGACCCTAAGCCGCAATTCACACTGAACGGACGTCAGGCGAGGACGTGGCACGGACTTATGCCTCTTCCGCGTCTCTTCTATGTAATTAAATGGTGCAATGTAGACAGAGACGACGTGGCGCGGACGGCCGCCATCCCGCCCTTGTCATTTAATTACATAGAAGAGACGCGGAATAGACATAAGTCCGTGCCACGTCCTCGCCTGACGCCCGTTCAGTGTGAATTGCGGCTAATGAAACCAAAGAAGTATTCACTTCAAAAATCATTTATATTGCGATACTATTTGTGTTAATTTGTTTCACCAAATTTGATTTTTCTAGACTATAAAATAAAAATGTTTTTTTTTGTGTGTGATAAAATAAAGCAAACAAAATATTTTCTTATAATAAAGTTTTTCAATGATATTGATATTAATTCAACCGCAAATGTCCTTATTTCATTAAGCACTTCAAATTATCGACAGTGTAAACGAGTTCTTCACAACTTAACCAGTGAAATAGGTTGTTTATCCGTCAAACACGTCAAATGAGAGAGAAAGAAAATTTGGCCCCCAAACATCAAAGGTTCCGACGGTTTCTGTCGCTACTCGGTGGTGGATGTACTCGGGTTTGATGTAGAATTTGGTGCCCTAAAGAAATGTAATAAACTGGTTTTTATTTTTTTTCTCGAAAACGAAGCGAGATACGAAAACAATTCAAAAAACAAAATTGTAGTATTTTTAGCTGCTTAATACGAAAAGAATATAAAATATTTAAAAGAGTCAGTGGCGCACATTACTTTGTCAATAATATTCCGTATGATGCCTCCGGGACGCCACTGGACATTATATTTTAAATCTAATTAAGGCTAAATGAGCCGCCTGTTACCACAGATAACACTATTAAATATCAACAAAATCGGTAAAAGCATATTTAAGATATGAATAAAAATATCGATTTTATCAAAAAAGGTTGGAAATGTAATAAACTGGTTTTTACTTTTTTTTATCGTAAACGAAGCAAGATACGAAAACAACTCGAGAATAAAAAATATTGTATTTTTAGTTGCTTAACACGAAAAAAATATAAAATGTTTGAAAAAGTCAGCGGCGCACACTTTTTTTGGCAATAATATTCGGTATGATGCCCTCCGGGGCGCCACTGGACTTTATAGTTTGAATCTAATTAAGGCTAAATGAGCCCCTTATTACTACAGATAACCCTGCCAAATTTCAACAAAATCAATAAAATCATATTTAAGATATTAACAAAAAACTGATTTTTTATAAAAAGCTTGACACCCTGTATCTTGGAAACTATGCATTTTCGGACCCATGTTCACATGAAAAAATGTTCATGTTTTCTTAGGTAGAATCACCATCTGTAATTTGGCGATGCTATTTCCGGACACCCTATATTAATGCACTCTCTATAATAATCTTCTATTTTATTTATCGTATTAACGATAAACTGCTTATGATTTTCGTTTGTATCGTTAATATAATGCAGAAGTCTTTCTCGCAATTCTTCAATATTTTCACTGCGATATTTATAAATTTTATTTTTCAAAAATCCCCACAAAAATGCATCAAGAGGTGTTAAATCTGGGCTGTTTGGAGGCCATCGAATGGGTCCATTACGACCAATCCATGATTCATACTTTTCATTTAAATAGTTCACTACAGGCAAAACATTGTGTGATGGGGCTCTCCATCCTGATGCCAGATAAGTTCTCGGTATTGCCGTAGTGGTAAGGTTTCAAGTAAATTTTCAACTTCATTTGTCAATATATTAAGATATCTTTCGCCAGTCAAGTTCCCATCACAAATAATTGAGCCAATAATTTGATTATTTACCACATTACACCACACATGTAATGATCTTCGGCCTTGAAATTGTATATCTGTAAATCCGTGGGGGTTCTGAGTATTCGAAAACCGAACGTTTTTTCGGTTATAAACACCCGAAGTATAGTGCGCCAAGCAAGTGAACCTTAACGACGACTGAAGGGGGTAGAGGACTAGCACGTAAAAAATCTTGCCTTCCCATAGGCGCACGAGGTTATTCTTACCATATTATTATTGATAATATTGATAATAGAGACGTTAAAATTAATTAGTTTTTTTTTTATATTACAGTCGTTTAGTACAAAATATGTCATATAATAATATTTAATTTTTGTAATAAGGATAGTATTCTATGATATTTGGTGTATGTATTATATAAATATGTTGTAGTAATAAGTAGAGTTCGTTTCCCGAAGGTTTTGTATTTACGTCATCGGCGTCGCTTAATCTGGAAGAAAACGGTTTATCATAGCTAATTCATATATATTCTCTAGCGTTTAGTTTTTGTAGTAAAAGTTAGGCAATATTGAAGCAAGTATGTTCCAAAACGCTCTTTATAGAACGTTCGGAATTGTTTTGTAATAAAAATTTTAATTTAGAGAGTTCAGTTAAGAGAGTTATCCGAAATATATAAAAATTAGTTAACCGCGTATAATAATCACCAAATGCAAAAAAATATAAGAAAGGTTAAATCTTCAAAGATATCATCAAATTAAGGGTCTGGTGATATATAGGTTGTGTCGATTTTGCAAATTTTCTTTTGTTTTCGCTAGAAAAGGGGTGTCCTATAGAGTATCTTAAGTCAAAAAATCGGAGGATTCGCCACATTTGAGCCGAAAAAATATCCGCGTTTTGAGCCTTAATTGCCCTAGAAGTGCAAACTTCCACTACGACTTTCCCAGGTGTAACGTGAAAATATTGAAATTGTAACGTGAGAATAATGTAATTTTCGAGGAAATTTTAGTAACCGACACCGGGGACCTGGCACAGTGTTTCCAAAAGTTGCACATTTTCTTATGGGGAATAAAAGTGTGTGTTTACTATTTAAGTATATTTAATATTCCACTTCACGCATGACCGTCCGCTCGCTTCGGGGGCGCAACCAAACAAAACTAACCCAATGCATGCCGGAAATAACAAAAAAAATTGAAATTTGTCAGTCGAAAATGCAAATATTTTCTTCATTTGGGCATGTCTTGGGTTAGTTTGGGTTAGGTTTGTTTGGTTACGCCCCCGGAGCGAGCGGAGGGCCATGTATGAAGTGAAATATTTGACGAATATATACATACAAAGGAATAGTGTAATCGAATAAGTGTCTCTTTTATTCCGATGAATGAATGCAAATGCACATTGAAAAATCATCCAAGCAGCCACGTTTACCATACGGCGGGCAATGATATCATTATGGCAGGATCGACCATCCCTTCATCTTCATTCAATCGGACTACTGGGGGCTCGGTCAACAGCAATATGTCCTGGCATGATCACGTTGCTAATGTCGCAAAATCAGCCTCCCAGAAGCTTGGTACGCTATTTCGCAACAAAAAATGTATACACCGCAGCAGTTGCTCTTGCTCTACAAAGGGCAAATAAGACCGTGCTTAGAATATTGAGCACACCCTAAAGCTACTGGATTCCGTTCAGAAGAGAGTTGTGCGTCTCGTCGGTGACCCGGAGATGACCCGGAATCTGGATAGTCAGAAACACCGCAAACATGTGACCGAGAAATCCCTGTTTTATGGATACTTTTACGGCAGATGTTCCCAGGATTTGGCCCACCTTATCCCGCCCCTGACAACGCCTGTCAGACAGTCACAATAGACGGCAAGAGCGCACCGGTTCGTCGTACAACTGGAAACACCTAGAACATCGCTTGATAAGAACTCCTTTGTCTGGCGCACTGCATCACTGTGGAACTCACACCCAGGACGCATATTCGGATGTAACAAGCAAGATGTCCATTCGGCTATGCCGAACGTTTCTTCATATGTGACGTGCACGATAGCATTTAGTCGGATGTCGTGCCTGTTACATAGAATCAACAAATAAGTCTTCAATTATTTAAACACATCATGCATGGCCCTCCGCTCGCTTCGCTCTCTACGGGGGCTCAACATATAGAAACTTACCAGTTGCTAACCAAAACTAACCCAAAATTTTTATTTTATTTTTTTTTTATTTTGGGTTAGTTTTGGTTAATACTTGATTAGTTTCTGTTTGTTGAGCCCCCGTAGCGAACGAGGCGAGCGGAGGGCCATGCATGAAGTTTTAAAATAATTGAAGACTTATTTGTTGATTCTATGTAATAGTCACGACATCTGACTAAATGTTATCGTGTACGTCACAAATAAAGAAACGATCGGCATTGCCGAATGGACATCTTGCCTGTTACATGCGAATATGCTCCCAGGACATCTGTTCCTCTAACTAACTATTCAAGAACCGTGTCAATCAACATCTTCGCACATACACCGCTCGTCGAGCAATATAGGATGTGCTACTGCCATAAAAAAATCATTCATCTAAATAAAAAAAAAGTAGAGACACTTATAGCACAGCTTATTCACTACCAGCTAGTCAACTCTATCGAAATCGAAAAGTTGGAGTGTCGGGCACTGCGCCTACCTGAGAGTGCCCTGAGCGGTTCAGTTCCACAGTTGAATTTAAAATGAATTTTCGCTTCAAAATACATGACAAATTTGTCCGAAGCCTCGGCTATCGCCCTGAGAGGTCCGGATTTTTATACAATTTTGTGTTTTAAAACCATTTTTAAACGGATTTTAGACGATAAAAAAACATATTTTAAATTAAACGAACTGTCAAAAGTATTTTTCAGATGCCCAGGCGTTTAAAACAATGTTGAGTCATGACCTTTTCTAAATTTTGCAAAACTTGGTTATTGACTTTCCCAAATCAAAGGATGCTGTCGCAAGATGACTAGCTGATAGTGAATAAGCTGCGCTTATAGCGCACCATTTTTCTAATGAATTTTGCTAACGAAACAACAGTAAACATCTGGCAACAGTGTGTCTTCTTAAAAGTGACAGTTGACAGTAAAAAGGAGGATGGATATTTACAAGTAAAATTTAATTTTGTTTAATGGGGTTATGAGTCGCCTTAAATTAGAACCGGAACACAACGGAGGTCGCTCGTTCGACGCAAATGTATCCTAGTTAATATTTTCACCCGATAATTGATTTTCAGATGTGTTTTGTCTATACTTCTAGTGCTTTTGTGAAGTGATGCTGAAAATTTGTGTCAAAACTCGAACTTTGAGGGCATTTTTTCGGTTCAAATGTAGCGGATCTTCCGACTTTTTTGGCTTAAACTACTCTATAGGACACCCCCTTTTTAGTGAAAAAAGAGAATTTGCAAAATCGACAAAACCTATATATCACCAGACCCTACAAACCAAATAATATAAATAACCACACAGTTCGGCAATTTCCACGCCAATGGCTAAAGCAAGTTGCTGCCGAAATTTTAAAATATGTAAAAAAAATTAGGTGTTGGTCTAGGGTCAAAGTGTATTTAATATATCCTGCGACCAATCACGAAACTGCCTCCCCGCTAAAAATCAAGTAAACGTCGCACTGTTGCCTATTGTGGCGTATTTTAAATAGCTTGAAGGCGAATAAGATATAAATATTATAAATATTATAGTATACTTATTCCGTATTTCCCGGTGTAAATAAAATAGTAAATAATAGAAGACAGTAGTAATAAGGAAAATAACAAAGGCTCGGGCGGCTTTACTAATGTATGGAAGTATTAACGAACAACATAAACATGTCTGTAAAGCATACATTTATAAAAACGGCAAAATTCATAGAAAACGCTAAGAAATTATATATTTATTTCACTGCCTGCAGAAAAGAGGCTAAAATCAAGTAATATGTTAACTTGATAATGCCGTTCTCCATAACCGCAACGCTAACTTTTGAACGCGGACTGATTTATAGACTCTTAATGAAATATACTATTATTACTATTACCTACCTTGAAAATATAACAAAATGTTTAATTCTTCCTCTTCGTCAACATTTACAGTTCGCTTCTTTCTTTTCAGATCCTTACGTTCCCTGAATCCCCTTTCAATGTTTACAAAAGTTTTTCGCGCTGGTACTGAACGTAGCGGAAATATTTGCCGATATTCTGCTCTCGCTGCTGATGCATTATTATTATCTTTATAAAATAAACGAAGAAAATCAGACTTCTCCTCAACCGTGTAAGGCATTTTGACTTTGACAATATTATGAATAAATGAAAATATTGCCACGCAACAATGAATTCATTTGTTTTTAAAATCTAGACAACGGCACGGCGACGCGACAATGAATGATGATTTATGGTTACTATTAATTTAGTTAATAAATAATATTGTTTTTATAATTTTAGGGCCAAATATCTCAAAAACGGCTTATCCAAACATAGGCAAACTATATATTTTTGGAATCAGCGAAATGTGCTCTTCAACACTAGAATCCAATGATAGTTATGCAAAAATATTGTCAACTAACAAAATCATACAGTGGAAAGTTTGAACTTAACCATGAAACTCAATTATAAATTATTATTAGTTAATTATTAAAATGTTATGATTAACCTTGTTGACAATACAAAACAATACTCGAATTAGAGGTCAAAGTTTGGTATAAAAAGCTGTGCAGCAACCCATACCGGCAGACTTTGATCTCCAGTGCGAATTACCGAAAGGGAAAAGCCCCTCTGGTAGATCAAAGCTCTCACTTTTAAAAAAGACCTATCAGCGCAAATTACCGAAAGGGAAAAGCCCCTCTGATCAGGCACGGTTAAAAAAGACCTATCAGTGCGAATTACCGAAAGGGAAAAGCCCCTCTGATCAGGCACGCCTTAAAAGTGAATCAGTGAAAATTAATAACGCCATAAGGCAAATTGCTATTTAAATTAACTACATATAAAAAGTAAGCTAAGTAACTAAAACTTTCATCCACCTAACAATCGATCCGTCCTTCTGGCGCCCTTTCTTTTTGCTATCCGCTGGTCAATCTATAATTGTGACAAGTGGTGGAGGAAGCCGTTTCGACCCCCGTACACAGGACACAGTGACAAGGACTCGTCGAGGAGATACGCTTTTCCAGATAGACCCCTGATCCAGCTAAAAATAACATTAAATTTTGCATTAATCCAAGCCGTCTATATTTTTTATAGCCGTTGTGACCCACGAGATTGTTTTCCAGTTTTCTGTGAGATTTTTTGAAATCATAACAATTCGCCTTGTTGATCATTTGGTGTAAGCACCATATATAGCCATCTTCTTCTAAATAAATCTTACCACTAAGGTCAGGCATAATACTTAATCTCACATTTAGTCATCACATATTATCAATACTTCTAATAGTTTGGATAATAAGAAGAATAAGAAAAATCAGTACAAACATAGAATGGATCAATGGACCAGCACATCACCAAGCAATAGTCAGAAAGAAGACAGAGAGGTCAATAATGAAGCAAAGTAATTTCAGTTAATTATGCGAGGGGCAAAAGACGCAATGGCAATATATTATTATAAGAAAGAGAATAATCAACAAAAAATTAAGAGTAGTGCCATTATGAACAAAAAAAAGGGCGTACAGTTAGAAGAACAACTACTAGCAATTTTTGGTGAAAAACGTTGCGTAAAATTAAAATTTTAAACACGCGTAACAATCACAAATACCTTAGATAATAGAGAGAATAACAATTAGTCGGAGGAACAAGCAAATAGAAAAAGAAGTAGAAGAAAGAAGTAGTTTTTAAGAAGTAGGTAATATGGAAATAAAGGAGAAAATAAGAAATGAGTATATACAGAATTTTGAACCCAACTGTCTCAGATAAATACCTTACAGGGAAAATCACAAGTCAGACACTTGGAAGGCAAAATATACGAGGAACTAAGAGATGAAATTAGAGTTTCATAAAAAGTATATATAAATAGACAATATACGAGGAAAGATTAAACTGGTATTAAAGATGGACATCGCCAAACAGGAAAAGTCATACAATACTATTATCTAAGGTACTATGGTAACACAAACTAAGTAGATACACAAAAAATATATAAAAGTTAAGTAAAAAGTAACCAGAAACTAAGTAAGAAGTAACCAAAAACTAAGCAAATACGAAGAAACCAAAAACCAAGAAGACATCAGGAACTAAGTAACTGAGAAGAGGATTCAGAGGGCACAGAGGACGATAGTACAGACGATACAGAAGATACGGATATACAGTTAGTTATACAAGAGGCAGAAAACGAAAAACGTGATAAAGATAAGGGGCAACAAAACAGTAATAAAATTGAGAATAATGAAAGTATAAACAAAAAAGAGGACTAGGACTTTGAAAGAAGACTATTAGCAATTTTGGGGAAAGACAATAATAAAATTGAGGGTAGTGAAGGTATGGACGAAAAAGAAGACGAGGACTTCGAAGGAAGACTGTTAGCGATTTTAGGGAGAAAATAATGACAATGCACAAAGTATCTACAAACCCAGGTGTCAATGATAAATACCTTACATCTTAGGAAAAATCATAATAAGACACTTAGGAGTGAGAAAAAAGTAGCATAGAGCATATAGACAAATATAAGATACATTTAAAATGGAAACATTATGTACGTAAAGTAGAAAATAGAGTACATATATATTGTATATACTTAGAGTAGAAAATAAAGCGCATAGAAAAATATTAGAGGCACTTAGGGAAGCAAACAGAGATATATTAGAAAGATGGAACAAGAATTTGGAATGCAAGTGTTATTGACAACTATCTAAGATACTAGAGAAAGTCATAATAAAAACATGAAGGCGTCCAAATAGATAATATAGAAAGTTAATATAGAGAAACATGAGACTATAAAAGTTTAGTTCATTTATGTGAATATTAAAGTTTAAATGGAGAAATGAAACTTTAGTAAAGTTATAATGAGGACGCAATAATTGTTTTCGATTAATACCGTACAGGGAAAGTCATAGAAAAACACATGAGCATTTTAATTGAGGAGAAACTAGGAGAAATAAGTAAAAAGAAGTTTAAATAGAAACTAGATAGAAGACGAGCTAATGAGAAAACATACAGGCATAGCCTATATGTAAAACAGACTTAGGTAGTGATGAATATCTTATCGAGAAAATCACAACACTTAAGGGCCACGGAGCATTGAAAGTTTAGAATATGAACATAAGAAACTAGCTGATAGATTAAGTAATATACTAGTATAAATAGGATATAAATAGTGTAAAAAAATACCTACATAAACGCCTAATACATGTAGGATATCAGATATAAACATATGACAAACAATAACATGAAGATAATAAAATAATAAATGCATCACTGACAATTTTTTCTCCTAAGCGCTAGAGACGAAAATAATATTAATAATAACTATCTATATAAAAATAAAAACTTACGGCGGGGTTCTGGACGCATGATTCAGCTTATATTACGTGCAATATATTGTACAAATTGTTATTATATTTGGAAAATAAAAATTGATTGATTGTTATTAAATTAGTTATTAGATAATTATTAAAACAAACCTTTCTTTTGTTCCGTGTAAGCAAAAAGCAGTGGGTCAAGCAACATACAGAGTCGACAACACTTCAAGACTAATACCAGGTGGACAAAACGGAGCCAGGAGATGAAGTGGACAACAAGTTGCAACCAGCCAGAACGTCTTGGCTCCAGTAGAGACCAGTACGGACTGATTGTGACAGTGAAAAAGTGTTACTATAAGGTTAAGTGCAAAATGTAAAATATATATATATGTAGTAAAGGAATAGCATATCTGGTAATAAACTCCGGAAGCCATCGTTTTCTGGAAGGGGAGCATGTGTCAACTAACATAAAATCATACAGTGGAAAGTTTGAACTTAACCATGAAACTCAATTATAAATTATTATTAGTTAATTATTAAAATGTTATGATTAACCTTGTTGACAATACAAAACAATACTCGAATTAGAGGTCAAAGTTTGGTATAAAAAGCTGCGCAGCAGCCCATACCGGCAGACTTTGATCTACAGTGCGAATTACCGAAAGGGAAAAGCCCCTCTGATCAGGCACGATTAAAAAAGACCTATTAGTGCGAATTACCGAAAGGGAAAAGCCCCTCTGATCAGGCACGCCTTAAAAGTGAATCAGTGAAAATTAATAACGCCATAAGGCAAAGTGCTATTTAAATTAACTACATATAAAAAGTAAACTACGTAACTAAATATCCAGCCAGACCAAATAATCTATCCGCCCGTCAATCTAATTGTAACAGCCCTTCAGGCTAGCTCTCCCTCTCTCTCGCTGCTGTTCGTGGTTAACATTTTCGCGAGGAATATCCCAGGGGACTTACGAGATATGCATTCCCGAATATTTTGGTAATACTTACAACCTTCTATACTCAACCTGAAGTTAATAAACCAAGCCTTTTTTACACCGAGTGTTTCTATCCATCTCTCCCAACTACCTATATCTGAGCTCCGTCTTCTGAAAGAGCACAGCGCAACTACTGCAACGAAGTCAGGTCCATAGGCAACAAGCGGTAGGAGCGTAATATGTGACAATATTACATTCTCGATGTTCAACTGTTTTTTCTGATAACAGATTCTAAAAATATAGATCAAAACATAAATCTTTTTCCTCTAAAATGTATTACCTACTCGTCAAATAACTGCTATAAGTGGGGTGGAATGACCCTGTATAGAGTAAATTGAGTCTATGACCGTCGCCGTCGCGTCTTAATTTAAGAAATCGCAGTAATACATTACGATTAAAATAATATATCCATTTTCCAACAAAATAACTTTATATGCTCTTTTTTAAATTTTATTTACCTTGGGGATCGAGGTGGCTCTCATTTACTTCTGGGAAGAAGTGGATTCTAAAAGAAAATGCATTTAGCACATTGCGAACTGTATAACTCGAAATTCATCTTATTTCTTTTCGTATCCAATTCTATATGTCCATTTTATAGGTGCTTTAAAATCAACCTTGAACCAAGTAACTTCGTACATTTTCCACTAGATCCAATTAAACTTGGAAAACATAAACCAACCTAGGGTATTGCTTCAGAGATTTTATATGCATGTATCGTATCAGAGCATTTATTTGAAGAGACTATACCGAGAATAATAACGGCCGCTCATCCACTCGGCTAAACTGGATAGAATACGAGAAAACAGTCGAAATTACTTGATACGTAATAAATAGACAGCGGGACTTCATAAGCGCATTTTTATATACACAGAATATATCTTAGAGTTTTTGGTCTCGTGCCAAGAGTGGATCTGTGCTATTCGGGTATAAATTATTGCATACCACTCTTTTATAGGAAAAAGTTGCTTTAGTTTCGACGACAGGACTGAACTCGATATTTTTAAATGAGATAGTAAAGAGCAGGACCGAAATGGATTTTCAATCGAATTTATTACCTAATCAATATTCCAATAACTCATGAAACATTTTAAATGCCTCTTTGCGTTTTTAACATATTTTGATGGTTTTAAGATGATAATGTACACATCCTTGGATAGTTACATACAGATTACTGGATGCATGCAAATATAATAATTCCATTTGATATTTTTGTTATGCCTTTTATGTTTAGCTAATTATTAGTAAATTTCAAATTTACAGAGCAGCCGATTATTGACAGGGACAGATGTAGACTTATTGCTTATTTTGTCTGGTATATTTATTATTATACATATTTATTATAATTTATTATTATGCATATGTTTAGTTTTGTAAACACAAATGCATAATGAGTGAACTTAAATTAAATTTAAGTTATCAGGTTCACCTTTGTAATGCTGGTTTGTGAGATGAATGGTCTTGGGGGTATTAGTACACTGCGACCTATATTGATCTGTTGTATCCCTCTTCCTTGGTGCTTCCGTTAATATGATTCTCAATCAGAGTACCTCATCCAGCTTTAGTGCTCTGATAAAAGTAAGTGGTCTGGATGGTACTATGGATGGAAGTTCCTCCTGTTCGATGATACAGAACTCGAAGCATATCATGCTGTTCGCAACCGTTTCGCACTCTATGAGTAAGAATTCCGGGGTCTCCTCCCCTCCTCACAGAACCGGCAAGTGTCCTCGTTTTTAATTTGTATTCTCTTCAGGTACCTTCTCAACTGACAGTGGTCCGTAAGAAAGCCAGTGAGGATGCGGAGATTCATCTTATCATTCATGCTCAGTGGTATAAGGTTTTTTGATCTTCCTGGGTGAAGGGACACTAGAAACATCTCTGATTGTCTTAACCCTGAAAGACATTCCCATAAACAGATGCATTTGGTTCGCTGTGCTTTCCTGAATTCTTCCTTGCAGTTGTCCATCTCTAGGCCACAGAAAGGTTCCGGTCCTAAAAGCGGAGTTTGTTCTCCTACTTTTGCCAGTTGGTCTGCTTTCTCGTTGCATTCTATCCCAGCCTCTCCTGGTATACGTTGAATGGATAGTTTGTTATTCTTGCCTAGTTCGTTTAGCCTATCTGGGCATTCCCATACCATTCTGCAGCTGATTGTTGGTGAGCTCAGCGCTTTGAAGGCTGCTTGACTGCCTGAGAAGATGACATTCTTTTCTTCCTATAGCTTCTATCGAGGTTGAACTGCGCACATGTTCCTATGGCGTTACTTTCCACCTGGAATATGTCCGGGTATTTTCCCATTGCTTCGGAGAATTTGGTTCCTGGCCGAAATACTCCAGCTCCGGCCCCCTGTTCAGTTCTTGATTCATCTGTATACCATGTTATGGGACTTTGCTGCAATGTGAAAATGCGAGTGGTGTTCTTTTTCATTCTTCTCTACTTCTTATCATGATTATGAGGTATTTTTCAAAGTTTTATCTTTTGACTATATCGTGCCTGGGGAGCCCAAGGAGTGGTATATGCTCTGTCGGGGATGTTAGTTCACTCTTTTTAAGCAATGCTCCCTCTCTTCTGTTTTTAGTAATTGCTTGTCTAGCTGCTGATTTGTGAGATACAGTCTGTCCTTAAATAATATCACCTATGCTGTTATGCAAAAACTATGCAAACTAGTGCTTTAAGCTTCTCCCCATACGATAATACCATACCTCCGTAAAGATTCTATTACTTAACATAATTTTGGTACTAATTCAATCAAGATGGAGGAGGATCCGTTGACAAGCTATAGAAGAAACAGCTGGAAGCTAAAGTTGAGCTGCAAAAGTATGGCAAAGAAGCAGACAAAATGGAGGGTGAAGACTAAGGATGAAGATCGAAGGAGATAAAGTATGTGTATTGAAGAAGCAGGAGGCAAAGGTAAAGCAGTACAAGGAGATGTTCAAGCAATGGATATCTCTGAAGACGAGAGCGAATGTTCTACACACGACAGATAAATTCCATGTAAAGTGGTGAAAATTCACTACGACTTCTTGGACTGGATAAAGGGCGACTTAGTTAACAACCATAAAAATTTTCTAGAACAGAGTTACGAACAATACAAAACATGAGACATTAGATGTTTTTTGCCATTTTCATTCTTCCAGGATATAATTGGCTTCAAGGGAAAATTTTTTACTGGGATACGGAGGGCGACATGGGGAATAAGATGGTAATGAGTACCATGCGAAGAGATTTTTTTTTATAATTTGAAGTTCCTTTTATGTTGCAAGTAACTAACTATCGATTAGAGCGACAAATATTACAAGATCATATCGTTAGTCGATCTTGTGCAAAAGAAATTCGACCAATATTACGTTCAGGAATGCCAACTGAACTATAACTAGTCGATGGTGAAATATTTTGGGCATCACTTTTGTAAACAATTCATCAGAGGGAAGCCTATTCGTTCTGGTTACAAGGTGTGGCATCTAAACACTAAAAGCGGGTATCTGATAAATTTAAAAATGGACCAAGGATCCAATCCCAAAGCAAATAAAGATTATTACAAAGTCTTTGGAGCCTGTGCGGCACCTTTCGTCACAATGCTCGGTGACTTATCCGACGATAAATTGAAATTACATTACAAATTTTACTGCGACAATTTATTTACGAGCTTCCACCTTTTGGCACACGTAATGAATCGTAGCTTTACTCTTATCGGAACAATACGCAAAAATCTTATTCCCAAAACCTGCCCAATTATTGCAAATAATAACGTGCAGAAAAGCAAGGAAGGTGACATTGAGTCGATTTTTGATAGAGAAACTGGCATTATCCTTGTGAGATGGTTAGATAACAATGTTGTAATGGTGGCGTCAACATGTATTTTGATGGTGTAGAATCGTAATCCCTTCTGAAGTGGTATTTACAAGCTGAAAGAAAATTACACTGGTACCACGCCCATGTCTTATCGGAAAATAAAACCATTAAATGGGGGGCACAGACCTGATGAACGAGAATATAAATCGCTTTAGAATCGGGATAAGGATAAAACAGTGGTATCGGAGCTTGATTACCTGGATGCTAGATGTGATCCAAATTAACATAGCTTAACTCTGTGTACAAATTATCATCTTTTTTGAGTGACTAATAAATGTTTTTATTATTATTATTATACAAAATGCATGGATCCTATGCAAGAAATCCGGAAACAAGCTAACATAATTACAGTTCAGGTGACAAATTGTATTAACTTATTTGACCAAATACCACGTTGCATCAAGGCAGGGTGGCCGCTCCTCTCAAAGCATTTCCGATGATATTAGATATGACGGTGTGGGGCTTCTACTGGAACCAGTATCAAATTTAAAAAAAAAATAGATGTGCAGGTGAAGAATGCAAATTGATAATGCATACATGTGTAAAATCCGGCTTTTGTTTGTGCAGAAAGGGTAATGTGCAATTCCACACACAGCTGTAGGTAGCCTATTCGTCGATATTTCCCCTCCTCTGTTACTTGGACAGGTAGCCATTGGAACTTGGCGTTACCATTTGGCAGTATCGAATATTTTCGAATTTCAGGATATGTTATGATTATTTTTGTTTTTTTTTAGTTAGCTTTGTTAATTTATATTGGATTTTTTGTAACATTTATAAAATACGTATCTTGTGAAGGTGTAGCGAATTCTGTTTTTAATGCCTTCAACATCTGTTTCTTGGAGAAAATGGTCTGTCCTTCCTTTCCTTCGTCAATATTCCCTTTGGGGAATGTTTTTGATGTTCTCTTAGTACTTCAAAACTTTCTCCATTCAGTTTTGTTTAGTTCTCTTAATAAATGGAACTATTTAGAGCTTTTTTAAGGAGAATGAAAAGAATCATGAAAATAGCTATAGGTCATTTGGAACAATTAACACATCTTATCTTATAATTACTACTTCTTCTTCTTATATGTGGGATCATGCCATCGCAAAAGACAGTAGTATTTCGGTTTTAGTTTAATTTTCTTATTGTAGCATTCGTTTTTTAAATAATTTTTTTTGGAACTGACATTATTTCAGAAATCGTGTCAATCAACTTCTTGATTTTAAGCCGCGTTTTATTAGTCTTATGTGTCCACCAGTTCGAGTGACGTACTAGCCTCTCAAACCGGCATATTACTACTCATTTTAGACAATCAATAATGATCATTCTTATTTTTGAGTATGGAACAAGAGAGATTATTGAAAACTACTGTTCGGTCGGTGCCACTAATAAGTTTGATAAAATCTTCGAAACGTGCTAGCAAAATTTACTTGGTCTTTTTTGTCAGATTTCTAATATCATCAGATAATTAGTGTAGCTTCAGAATAATTAAAAGTAAAAAAATACTTTATTTTCTAGATTTTTAAAAAATATATGTAATTTATTGCCTTATATATGTCACATTGATGTCAAAAATATGAACCTACACAATACTACACAATCAGGAGTGTTTGTTAGAAAGCCTCAACTATGATTTTTTTTTTATCGAATCTAGAATCCTAATGTTACTATTGTGCTCATATCTGTATGGGGTTGATGTGCATTTGCAAATAAATATTGTTACGTTTTTCACGTGGTTTCTGAACGATGTTATAGCTTTTACTATTTTAAACTAATACTCTCTTTATTCTTTATCACTGTAAATCATTAAACACACTTAAATACTCTTATAACTTTACAACCAATAGCTCTTTACAATTCAACACTCGATGATTAAGTAACTCAACACGCTTTCTGCCTGCTGTTAATATACAATCCAAAATATATCACGAATACTCCCGGAGAAGCGAGGCCACTCTATAATATTCTCGACCAAGGCATCGGTGACTCATACGTAGAAGTGACAAGGCTAGTTCTGTAGAGTAGCACAAAAACATTCGAATGGTTGCTAGCCGTGACATTGCCTCCCTCTTATCCCGATCAGCTACTTCATGTCCGTGATATGCTTTGAGCCTGTCGAGATGGACAACATTCAGTTTGCTTCTGGGGCTACGTTGAATTCTATATACTACGTCATTAATTATTTTTATGACTGTATAGGGCCCTCACCCTTCCCATACTGGCGTTAGCTTGAGAGATCTTCCTTTCCTTCTTTGCGGATTATATAACCAAGCATTATCGTTCATCTGAAATCCTATAAAGATAGCGTGGATATCATATCGAGTCTTCATTCGGTCACTGGTGAGACGTTCAAACAGTAGTCTCACATCATTCTGTTTCATGTTTCCACTAGATCTTGTATGGGTCCTTGACTTGAGGCGCAGGTAGAACACTGCTGGCGCCATGATTTCACATCCTGGCACTAGATGACCCAGTAAAATGAGATGAGCACCAAACTTTCTATTATGTACTTCCTACATGACTTCCGATACTCCCTTCCTTGGCACCACTAATTGCGTCTTCCCTAATTTTCAATCGGCGCCTTCCCAGGCTCGTTTAAGAAGTCTATTTTCAACTATCAGAGAGTCCCACTGAGCCCACGGAGATTTAAAAGTAAATCCCATAGTTGGAACATCTCTCCAACTTGGTCTTGGTTGACGTTCTTCTTTAGCTTTTAGCAGTAGTGCTATTTCACTATTCTCAAGCTGTTCTATTCTAAGTTGCTCTGTGGTCCACTGCTGACCAACCTTAAATTCGCCTAATAGTGATTCCTTCTCGTTGGTCTATTCTTTGGCAATGTTTATACTTATCCTCGCATGACCTTCTGGATAAAACATCTGTATTATTATGCCATCTTCCTTCCCTGTGGTTAGCCTTAAAGTTATATTATGTAACTCTTCCTGACTTGTCTCTGGATGGAGATGTAGACCGTAGTTGTACTCGACAGTCTCTCTTGAAATGTCTAGTCCTGCGATATATATAGCACTGATTTAAAACATTTCGGTTACGTGCCCTATTTTCTAATGGCTTCCAGAATCTTTGTACTTGACAGTCTCTTTTGAAATGCCAAGACCTGCCACATCTATAGCACTGAGTTATAACATTTTGGTTACATGGTCTAACTTCTAGTGGCTCACGGAATCTCTGTACTTGACAATCCCATTTGAAATCTCCAGTCTTACCACATCTATAGCACTAGTTAATAGCATTTTTGGTTGCATGGCCTAACTTTTAGTGGTTTCCGAACTCTCCCCGTCGTCTATTCCTGGATGGATACGGCCCTGATTGTTGGCTTAGAGATGTTACAGGTCGCCTCGATTTCTAGGGCTCTACCCAAAACTTCACGGCCTCTATCAAACTTGGCTAGACGTAGGATCTTCTGAGTTTCTGGATGTCTGACACCGTTAACAGCAAGTTCCTCTTGAAATTCTTCCGTTGCTCCCGGATAGGCCAATCAAACGAGACGTCTGACGTCTATCTCAAACTCTTGCAGGTTTTCACCAGATTTCTGATTTCGGGCACAAGTAAAAACTTGTGCCTGATACAGTTGTCTGATGTGGTGGTCTCCAAATCGTCTCTTCAGGGCAGCCACAAGTATGTCATATTTCCTCTGTTTGCTGATAGGTATGGTCTGTAGTAGTTTAAGGGCAGATTCACGAAGCGCTTCCACTAGTGATGTAGCCATTTCTTCGTTATTCCAACCGTTGGCAACAGCTGCGGCTTCAAATTGTCTTCTGTACATTGTCCAGGATGTTTGACCGTCATACGTTGGAGGTTTAATATTTTGTCCTGTGGCGAATACGCTCTCGGTGGGTTCTTGATGTTTTAGTCTGGTAGATTCTTCATTTCTTTTTCTACGTCTCCTACTTCTTTTTGTACATACATGTACAACTTCTTTTTGTACATTTCCAACTTCGTTTTGTACAGTTCCAACGTCTTTTTGTACAGTTGCAACTTCTTTTTATATTGTTTACTTCTTTTTCAAATTTCTCATTTCGCCCGTCCAATATTTTCTGTAATTATAATTATCCATGCTCGCCTACAATTACATCCAGTATCCATATCTGCAGCTGTTCCTGTTCTGCTTGCCTTCTACGTTCATTCTCTTCCCGTTTCGCTTGCTTTTTATCTTCTTGATCTTGAAAAATTTTCTGAAGCCGGTCCTATGCTATTTGCGTTTTATCTTCTTGTTCTTGTAAAATTTTCTGAAGCCGATCTTGTTCTATTTGCCATTTCTCTTCTTGATCTTGTAAAATTTTCTTCAGCCGATCTTGTTCGTTTGCCTTTTATCTTCTTGGTGTTGTAAAATTTTCTGAAGCCGGTCCTGTTCTATTTGCTTTTTACGTTCCTCCTCTTACTAATCCACTTGCCTTCTACGTTCATCTTATTCCTGATCCGCTCGCTTCACAGCATTTAAATTATCCATGAAGCGGCCAACATTTTATTCATTTGCTCCATTTCTGCCGTTTGTTGCCTCGTATTGACCATAGAATGTTATAAAATTTCCACAGAATCCACCAATCAAAACGGTTTTTTAACGTACTTGTGCCCTCTTCTCTCCTCGAAGAATACTTCACAAGTGCGGTCCCTTCACAATTCAACTTCTGACACCAAATGTTACGTTTTTTTTTCGTGGGTTCTGAACGAAATTATAACGTTTGCTGTTTTAAACTAATATTCTCTTTATTCTTTATCACTGTATACAATTAAACACACTTAACTACTCTTATAACTTTACAATAGCTCTTAAAATTCAATGATTAACTAACTCAACATGCTTTCTGCCTGCTATTTATATACAATCTAATATCTATTACGAATACTCCCGGAGAAGCGAGACCACTCTATAATATTCTAGACCAAGGCATCGTTGACTCATACGTAGACGCGACAAGGCTAGTTCAATAGGGTAGCACAGAAAGATTCGGATGGTTGCTAGCCGTGACAATATGTATAAATAATAATATAATACACTTCTCGGCACATGTTTAAACATTACATTTAACATAATAGTTTTTTCTTCTCAATTACAGGTAGAGGTTGTAAGTACTTCAAATATGAAGCTGAAATGGTAGAGATTTCTGAAAAAAAAAAGAACATCTATCCAGAAACCTTACCTGATGCTAATAAAGTGGAATCTTTATAGAAACATTTCCTGAGCACGGACAGTTTATACATAAAAAATACAACAAAAGAAAAATTTCTTCTAGGCAAAAAAAATTATGAGGCAAAACCTCAAATTGAGAGAGAAAAACTGGACGAATCAAATAATAGAAATAAATTAATTTCAGAAAAAATTTCAATAAAAAAACAGATGTAACTGCGATTAAAATCTGATTTTGTAGCACACTCGTTACCTGTGTTTTTTAGGTCGTTACCAGAAAATGCTTATTTTTGTTGTACTTTTATTAGATGTTTTATATTTAGGCAATTTCCTACTGAGGGTCCTATACAGTTTATGTTACAAATTTTTATGTCAATAAAATATTTATTTAAATAAAAAAATATTATTTTGATGCATATTTTGTTTCATTTCAATGAAATAATATCCTCTATGTAAACTAAACCTTGACTATATATCTATTCTAAATATAAATGAAAAAAAAAATATAGTTTATATAAATAAAAGAAACACTCAAAGTAAAAAAGAACGAGGTGTAATTAGGTAACAAGGTAAAAACAATATTATGATTTAACAAATAATTAATTTTAAATCATATCAAATTTATATTATAAAATTACAATAGTAAGGAATATGCCACCCTGTTCCTAATAACTACAGATCTCTCATTTATCAACTTTCTCATTACCATGTTCATCGGGTTTGTGTTACTCAACGGAATTTGCCATAAGTGGCATATATTTTTCATAATTATTTAAAAGCGAATCCTGATCTTGGCTATAGTATAATAAGTCAGGCCACTTTAGAATATCCACTACATCGAAATTACAAGTGAAAATAATATTTGAACAGTTAATATAAGATTAATGAATTTACCCTATAAAAAAGAAAAAATATAGAAAGAACAACTGTAACTAATTAAAAAGTTGTAATTTTACTGGTTTCGACTTAAAATGATTAAAACATTATTTACATAAACATACAACTGAAGAAAAAATAGGCAAATTATATCTCAAAACCCCATAGCACAATAATTGATGTAGATATGTTCTATATTGTGGAGGATTCATGTTTACTTTACAATTGCTTGCCTTTGGCATATTTTCAATACAATACCAATTACTATCAACAAAACAATGGTATGGCTATGGATTCGCCTTTATCACCTTTATTAAATAATATTTTTTATGGAAAATTTTGAATTAAATTTTGTGGAAAATTATCAATATAAACCTTTAATTTGGTGGCGTTATATAGATTTCAATTTATCCATATAACGCACATTTTCTTAACGATTTTCCAAATCATAATAACACCAAAGAACCTACAATCAAATTCACTATAGAAAAAGAAACTAATGAACAACTTGCATTTCTTGACATTCTTGTAAAAAAAGACTTAAATAATTTCGAAACAAAAATATACAGAAAACCTACACACACACAAACAGATATTTAAATTTTAAATCAAATCACCCAATAATGGTCAAAAAGGGGGTCGTAAAAAGCCTATATGATCGAATGAAAATAATTTGTAATATTCAAAATTTCAACACAGAAAATGAATTTTTAACCAATGTTTTGATTAGTAATAACTATCCTATTGATCTAATTCTAAAATGCTTTATTAAATTTGAACATTCAAATATTAAACAAAATCAAAATAGACCTATTACGAACCTCTTTATTCCATATATTCCTGGTTTATCAGACAAAATAAAACGAATAGGTAATAAATTTAACATTCGTACTATTTTCAAAACAGAAAACACTTTTATATCCAAACTAACAAAAACAAGAGAACTCAATAAAAATGTAATTACTAAAAATGTTATCTATAAGACACCATGTGAATGAAATAAATTTTATATAGGTGAAACCTGTAGACTATTATCAAAACGTATAAAAAAACACCAAACTTATATTAAAAATACACAATTCCACAAATCACATATTTGTCAAGATGCATTTGATAACAATCACAGAATACAATGGAACGCTTCAAGTATTTTGGCAAAGAAAGAATCATCTAAAAAACGTAAGAGTAATTTTATTAAATACAGATGTATTTGTTGCTTCAACCAGTGGCGTATGTAAGGGCCCGCAGGGCTTGCAGTTCCGGGGGGGCCCCGTGGTTTTGGGGGCCCGTGGAGCGATTTTACGAAATATATTGTATTACAGCACTGCGACACGCTCCCATCCCGCGTTATTTGTCATTTCAATGTGTATAGTCTACTAACTTAACATTAGCGAATGAAAGAAGAAGTTTAACATCCCATTCGTTTACGTTTAGAAACCTAACTTGAATCCTATTATTTTCCAGTTTTACAATAATACTAGCGACAACCACTCCTTCACTCACTTCATCATTCAGTATCACGCATTCATCTATCCCATCCGTGTAACAATATTTAATTACTTCACATGGTGGGGGTATTGTGGTATAGTAGTCACATTTTGACTGTAAGGGTATAGTTACTTTTTTATTTTTACTGCAAAGGAAAATTAGAAAAATCTCATAATCAATTATTGCTCCGTATCTCGAAAAAAAGCAGCACCCTACACACCATGTATACTATCGTCAAACTTATCGACAATAAAAAAATCATTATTATTAAATTTCTCAGCATTTATCATAAGCGAAATATTTGTCAAACCTACTGATAATGTTGAACCAGAAATTCCTTTTATATTTATTTCCTCAGTTGTATTTATAATTTCACGCTTACTCAAATATTCAGCAAAAATGCAACTAATACTCGCCCCGGTATCAACTAAAACTACCAACTCGTCCGTTCCATACGTTATGCTTATGTAAATTAATGCATTAATATTTAGGTTAAATACTTCTGAATTATTAACATTATGAGCTTCGAAAAACTGCTGATTGATACGATTTGCTGCCTGTTTATTATTCTCGTCGTTTTCCCTGCTGTCGGTGAAATAAAACCTAGGTGTTTGAAAATTTCCTCGATTTCGAACAGGTCGTCGGAGTAGAGACCATCCCCGACCTTGTCCTTGATATTGGTTTGATTCCGGTCAGCGGTTGATCGGCATTAAACCTTTGGCTTACACTATTATGATTACCACGGTTATTGAATATATTGTTATTGTGTATACTGCGATTACCACGACTATAGGGTTTATTAAAATTACCTCGACCTCTCATGTGAAATACATTAGGACCGCACTTTGAGTTAACTTAGCGTTTAGAAAATTTTTTATCAATAAAGGATTTCTGTCGTTATCAATAAGCTCGCTATACAGTTCAATTGTGTCAATTAATTCCTTAATAGCCTCCTCGGTACCATACATCGATTGCAACAAGAACACGACTGTCCTCAAATCAATTCCGACATACTTATTATATTACTATTAATCCTAGTTCTACCTTCAGTTTATTCTTGACTCATTACCCTTTCTTGTCTTTGGTTAATAATATTTCGCAAATTAGAAAAATAATCCTCGATCGCTCTAAAATACTCTTTAAAATTTTGCTCTGGGACTTCCGCCTCTAGACTGACCTCTTTTTTAAGGTTATTAAATTTATTTTCTAACTTTCCTACGTCTATCGATAATTTACTTAATCTAGCTACAATTTCAAGAGGCTTTCTTGACTCTTTCCTAATATTTTTGTAAATGTTTTTAAAATCTTACATAATTCTATAATTTCGCTCAACTCTACCTTACAATAATTATTAGACTTTCTCCTTCCGCTTTACAGCACCTCTAGACCATATTATTCTTGTGTCTAGACTACGTTTGATTTCCTTCCGTATCTTCTTTTCTCTGCCTTTCTTCACTCGGGGCGTGCCTCAGGGCGCAATACTTTCACCAACTCTATTCCTCATCTATATTAATGACCTGCTGATCGAACAGTTTTGCAGATGACAGTATCCTCGTCAATCGGACTGCTGGGTGTCTCGGTCAACAGCAATATGTCATGGCATGACCATGTAGCTAACATCGCAAAATCAGCCTCCCAGAAGCTTGGTGCGCTATTTCGCAACAAAAAACTCTATACACTCTATCAGACAGTCACGACAGACGGCAGGAGCGCACCCAATTCGTCGTACAACTAGAAACACCTAGAACATCGCTTTACAAGGACTCCTTTGTCTGGCGCACTACATCACTGTGGAACTCACTTCCAGGACATCTGTTTCCCACTAATTACAACCTACAACTGTTCAAGAACCGTGTCAATCAACATATTCGCACACACACCGCTCGTCGAGCGCCAGAGGATCTCCCTTTAGTGTGTGTGCCACTGCCATAAAAAAAACTCGGTAGATACAGTAGGCTACAACAGCTATGGCAGCTACACAGAAGACCACAACCCTCAAAAGTCTGCTTATTGAAAATCCTTTGGCAGTATCATGAGTTACATCTCCACTGTTACCTGCTTGATTTACCAAAACTTCTTCTTTTGACTGGAGTTCATTCTTGGTACCGCTTTGTCGGTACCGCGACGACGCGACGGGGGTAGATTTGTTCCTCGAACCGTCGACCGTTTTCCAGTTTCCTTTAGGTTTTTCAGCTTCGCTAGGGTCACTAAACTAGCACTTGTGCTGTTTACACCCTGGAGCTCTACTTTCTTCAAAATTAAAAACACAGGTGGAGCTAAAGGCAAGCAGTTGCCTTTAGGGATAATAATTACTATTATATGTTTAGGAAGAATTGATTTAGCTTTTTGTCATTTATTAATTCACGCATTATTTAAGGCTTTATTGTTTATATGTGCAGGTGCTATAATTCATAATTTAGGTAATTGTCAGGATATCCGATGTATAGGAGGCATTCCACGGTTTATGTCAATGACTTGCGCATGTATATTAATTAGTAATTTTGCACTCTGTTATCTGCCCTTTTTATCCGGATTTTATTCTAAGGATTTAATTGCTGAAGTAATGTCTATAAAGCCTATTGGAATTTTAGTTTATTTTGTATTTTTTTATTTTTGTAGGTTTAACTGTTTCTTATACTGTACGAGTTACATATTATATGTTTTTAACAGACTCTCATATTATAAGTTTAAATTATATCAGTGATAAAAATAATAAAATTATATTGAAGGGTATAATAGGCTTCGTTATTTTAGTAATTATTCAAGGCAGTCTTTTAATGTGACTATTATTTCCAATTCCTTATTTTATTTTTTTACCAATTATAATATTTTCTTTAATGATTTTATTAGGGGCAGCTTTAGGGTATGAAGTTTCAAGTGAAAATTACATAGATTTTAGTAAGTCTTTAAAATTAAAAATTCTTGCCATATTTTTTTCTAGAATATGGAATATGCCCGTGCTATCTACACTACGATTCCAAAATAATTTTTTAAAAATTGGTAAGGTTTATTTTAAAAGTTTAGATCTTGGATGACTTGAATATTATGGTAGAAAAAAGCTATTTATTTGTATAAAAAAAATGTTTTTGTATCTCCAAAAAATTTCTTTAAATCATTTAAAACTTTTTCTTTTAATTTTATTAATTTTTTATTTATTTTCAATTTTATTTATTTATTTATATAGCTTATAACAAGAGCGTAGTATTCAAGATACTAAGGAAATTTTATTATTGATAAATATTTTTTGGTTTGGCATTTATTTACAAGATTGAAGAATATAATTTTACAATGAAAGTGTAACATTTTATTAAACTATGTGAATTAAGAACTATAAACGAAGTTTCATCGCTTAAGAGTAAAGTTACAAGCCTTTTCTTGGATTTCTAGTTCTTTATTTTTTTTTTATGGCAGTGACACACACACTAAAGGGAGATCCTATAGCGAGCGCATATATATATAAACTAATATATCGCTAATCCAAACCAAAAATTGAAGCCACAACTAAAGGACCGAGCTATTTAAAACTCGCATAAGTTGGTCTTTGTCATTCAGTAAGTTCATACTGCGCAATCGTTAGAAACGCTCTGTGATTAGTTGAAAATATATGTAACAGCCAATAAAGTTATCCCCCTGATTGGCGGTAGTTTATTGGATTTAAATTATTGTCGCTTGCAGAGGTTATTTTTTAAAGCGGAAATGCTTATTTGCTGTTTATTTTCAAAGCACAAACACTCTAAAAATGTCTAAAAACAGTTTTAAATTGAAATTACAATTTAATGTGCACAAGATACGATACAAATCACACGACACAATAAAACACAGATGGATCGATAAACGGAACACGGGTCGGGGCACGGCCACCTATACGACAACCAAATTGATGGTCGATTTATTTGTTTACATTAATATTTTTCAGTCAGTTTTTTCAATTATTTTATAATGTGTAGATATTATAATTATTATATTTCGAAACGGTTTCTTGTGGGAGATTCCATGTAAGCTACCTAGATGTCCTTCATATTTAAGTAAAGTTGATGAAGAGAATGTCCACACTAAACGCAGAAAGATCAGATTGAATGTTGAGAAATGGAAAGGGGCTATTGCCTCGGCTATTGCTGAAAGTTTGGATAGAGCAACTACTTACAACGAAATGAAGCAATATCTTTTACTGCGTTACATGAAGCTGATATCAAGATTAATGAACTCGAGGATGGATCGTTGAAAGGAAAAGGAAACTTGTCCTTTTTCTATTTAAATGAACCAGCTGAAGGGTACCCAAGTGTGCAAATGTCTGTGTTTCTGTCAGGTCAGAAGACTTGAAGTGTTTGTGGGAAATTTGTTCATTAAAAAACATTGTGTTCGGACAAGTATGATATAAAACTATCAGTACGTGCGGGTTGAGTATATTAAGTACTTTAGATAAAGTGCTTCATGAAGCCAAAATATTTTTGATTGGCAATAAAAATGAAGATGATATAACATCAACTATAAGAACTGTAACTTTACTAACTATTGTATTTTGTAATTGTATGTGTATTTGGGCAACCCTTGGTCTGTTGTGGCTCACATCTGTAGATTCCACTAGGCCAGAGGCTTAATCCCTTTCATGTAATCGAATAGCTGTCTGGGGGTGGAGAGTTTGTCTAGTTCTTTCCATTGCCAGACAGCATAAAACATGCTCCATTGTTTCTTTGCCCTCCAAGCACAAGCGGCATCCTGTTTCTTCGGAAAGCCGTATATCTTGTTTTTGTGGCGAACTAACTAGATAAGCACTTGTATTTTTACTAAAATGGCTTGCATCAAGATTAGAATTCAACAGTGTCTGTCTAGAACAGCTAGTAAAATTGAGCTGCTTCGAAACCTTCGGTTTGCTTTTATTGTTGCAATACTTATTGGTTCATACAACTGCTTTGCATTTTATTCACAGTACTTATACAACATAGAAAAATCACTGCTTTTTGTATTTATATATGTGATATTTGTTTTACTTAACATGACTTAAGCTAATTAATCATTTTATTTTATCATGTATTCTGTTATTGCTACTTAAAAAGATTGTGCTTGAGTAGGTACTGAATAGGTGAACTAACTAAAACCATACACTATATATACCTTTTATTTTTTGTGACTCGTTTTACTCTGAGAAATCTACTTGAATACTTATACAAAAAATACTGCCTTTTGCAACTGCTTTGATCTTGGGCTACATATTTCATTTAACTGTAATCACATTTGTTATTAACTAAGCACATACTTTATATTATTAATACATACATATTATCAAAAATGGAAATTATAAGCCAACAAGCATAATACAAAGCAATTATGTTATTCAGATATTCCGTTCATCTACTACTCGTAACTTTAGTTTATGATAGTGATATGATTTTTATTTCATGTCTATATTTCTCATATTTATTTTTATAATTAATAAACTTGTGTCCAGTTTTACCATAATGTCTTATTTTAAGATTAATAGGGAAGCACTAGGTAGTAGAAAGGCAAGATTTGCTGCTTCATGGCCTTGTATAGGTGGCCGTGGTCGGGGTCGGCCTCGGCCAGTTTAATGCATGACAAACGGACCAATAAGAACGTTCCGTACAGAGCGTGCGCACAAACAACTTCCTAAACGACAAAGATAGACTTATGCAAAATTGATATTCCCGTCTTTTAGTGTTGACCTCATTTTCCACTCATTGTCCAAATGACGGTTTAGCAGTATATTTCTTTTTAAGTATATGAGCGAGCGGTGTGTGTGCGAAGATATTGATTGACACGGTTCTTGGATATTTGTAGGTTGTAATTAGTGGGAAACAGATGTCCTGGAAGTGAGTTCCACAGTGATGCAGTGCGCCAGACAAAGGAGTTCTGGTAAAGCGATGTTCTAGGTGTTTCTAGTTGTACGACGAACTGGTGCGCTCCTGCCGTCTGTCGGGACTGTCTGATAGCAGTTGCCAGGGGTGGGATTATGCGGGCCAAATCCTGGGAACATCTGCAGTGAAAGTATCTGTAAAACAGAGACATCTCGGCCACATGTCTGCGATGTTCCAGACTATCCAGATTCCGGGTCAACTCCGGATCGCCGACGAGACGCACAGCCCTCTTTTGAATGGAATCCAGCAGCTTTAGGGTATGCTTTGGTGCGGCACCCCAGATATGTGAGCAATATTCTAAGCACGGTCTTATTTGCGCTTTATACAGCAAGAGCAACTGCTGCGGTGTATAGAGTTTTTTGTTGCGAAATAGCGCACCAAGCTTCTGGGAGCCTGATTTTGCGATGTTAGCAACATTGTCATGCCATGACATATTGCTGTTGACCGAGACATCCAGCAGCCCGATTGACGAGGATGAAGGAATGGTCGATCCTGCCATAATGATGTCAGGGCCCGCTGAATTGGCCCTCTTTGTAAACGTTGCTGCTTGGGTCTTTGCTGCATTGAACTGGACCAAATTTCGGTCGCCCCAAGTTTGAACTTTCTCCAGGTCTTGATTAATTGCTGTAATGTGCTCCTGTCTGCGGTGATGAGTCTCAGTCGCTGGTAAGGGTTTTTCTGATCTAAAGTGGGAGACAAGGGTACTGTCATCTGCAAAACAACTGTAAACAGGATTATTCGATCAGCAGGTCATTAATATAGATGAGGAACAGAGTTGGTGAAAGTATTGCGCCCTGAGGCACGCCCGCGTTGATGGTGAATGTGTCCGAGATGGGTCCATCGACTGCAACGTGTAGGGATCGGTTCTTAAGGAAACTGGCCAGTCAGCTGCAGAGAGAGGCGGGCAGTCCCAAGGACGGCAGTTTGTTGAGCAGTCCGTCATGCCAAACTCTGTCGAATGCCTTTGAAATATCCAACGCAATCGCTCGAGACTCTCCGTAGTTTTCAATTGCCCAATATATCTCCTGTCGATCTCTCTTTGCGAAAGCCGTATTGTTTATCGCTGATTATTCTGTTGCTCTCAAGGTACTTGAGTAGTTGCTGGTTGACTACACGTTCCATGACTTTGGAGATTATTGGAAGCAAGGTAATTGGGCGATAGTTTGAGGGCGTGGTTTTCTTGCCTTTCTTTGGAACAGGTTGCACTCGAGCGACTTTCCAAGAGGATGGGTAAATCCCTTTTCTGTAAGAAAGAGAAAAAAGCCTGGAAAAAACGGGTGTTAGTTCGTTGGCGCTAATTGGAACTATAATTCAATTTTATCATTAACAGTGATATGCCGCTATTTTGGTTTCAATTAAAATAAGGGTGTTACATACACCAAAATTTTAGGTCGAAACTAAATGCAGATTGCTTCTTATTAAAGATAAATTGATTTCAATAATTTTTAAATGCAAATTAGATTTTATTTTTTAGCTATTATCCCTATTTTGATCAATTTAATGATCCTTGATTTTGTTCATGATATAATCCAAATATCAAGATGATAATAAATACATTTATAGTAAGAGTAATATTAATAATATTATAAATTTTTAGGATAATAATTGTTGGGAGAAGTAAGGTTAGTTCTACATCAAAAATAACGAAAATAATAGCAATAATAAAAATTGTAACGAAAATGGCAGACGAGCTAAATTTTTAGGGTCAAAGCCGCACTCAAAAGGCCTATTTTTCCACGGTCATAAAAAGTTTTTTTGAAGAAAAATTTAATATAATAATTATAAGTATCAGAATACATAGGATTATTATTCTTAGATATAAAATTAATTTTTATTTATACTAGAATATACTAGATTAATTGATTGGAAGTCAATTGTAATTGATATACTATATAAATAAATGTTATTTAGGCTAGCTTCCTCATGCCGCAGCATGATCAATATCATGCTGCGGCCTCAAATCCAAAGTGGTGTTTAGATGAAAAATGATTATAGTATAAACGTATTAGACAAATAAATAAAAATCTTGTCCCAATAATAACATGTAGCCCGTGGAGTCCTGTTATAAAAAATGTAGACCCGTAAATGCTATCGGCAATAGTAAAGGAAGCTTCCCTATATTCATAAATTTGTAAAATAGAAAAATATAATCCTAGTATTACAGTTAATGTTAATCCTTGGATGGACTGAAGATAATTATTTTCTATTAATCTATGATGAGCTCATGTAATAGTAATTAAACCTGATGTTCATAAAAGTAATGTATTTAATAAGGGAATTTCTAAAGGACTAAAGGTACTGATACCCTTAGGTGGTCAGTTTATTCCTAAATCGATTCTAGGAGATAGTCTTTTCATGAAAAAATGCTCAAAAAACGTAGTCCCATGGATATTTTTATAGTGTGTAAACCTTGGTAAGTTCCTTCTCGCGAAACATCTCGTCATCATTGATACAGGATTAAAAAGTTTAAAAGTATTCTCAAGTAAAGTAAGTTTATTTCATTAAAATGAAATCATTTGATTAATCCCATTATAAAAGAAAATACACTAAGTGATTTTAATAGGGGTCAAGGCCGGACGCTAGATCTGCTTAAAAAGGCAATGAAAACTTTTCCGTCACAACCATACTAGAGTACAAATTATAATTATTTATACCGTGACCATACCGTCTGCTCCAAAGGAGGATTTACCAAAAAGTGATGACGTGACCAATCCTAGAATCGCAGCCGATAGAAAATCAGTTTATAAATATTTACTTATAGGGTAATGGGACTTTTGGATTTGTATTATTTTATTTTTATATCGACTACAATAACAGGTGAAAAGCTAATCTTCAACGAGACTTTGGCCATTAAAATCGGTTAAGCCATTAAGGTACATACTCATACGCGAAAAACATAAACCGTCCTTTAGCAGGGGGTAAGTATCAAGGGAGGATGACAATTTAAAAGAGTACTGTTAACGTCACGGGCTCTCCGCTCCCTTTGCTCGCTCCGGGGCGCAATCAAACAAAACTAATCCAAACTAACCCAAACTTAAATAAAGAAATAAACATAACCGTAAAAAAATAAGGAAAGCATTCTTGTCCACCGCCGGGAATCGAATTCTATAAATTTGGCCAACGTCGCGTCGCATCGTGTGGAATCGGAAATATGTGACTTCTTGGATCCAAATGTGAAACAATTTGACAGAAGTTTTACTACGGCGATCCACTCGTGTTTTTTTACCTGGCATTGTTACTAACACTACCTACAGATCGACCCGTCAAAACACAGATTTGGTAACACTTATCCAGCACAGAAAGACTTCTCTTTGATTTCGGAAGCAATCGTCCAAACTGACATACCCAATCCTATTTTAATCATTTACACAACCTAGCCGCAAAAAAACGATTATTCAACTCGAAAATTATCTAAGCAGTTTTTCAAGTACAATTCGCCGCTTGACCCGCGCACTATCAACCTGCTCGGATGATAACTCGACCTTTCGGCCCAGCTAATATTGATTTTACACACAATCCAAAATAAACCGCAGCTACAGACGTCGAATTTATTGAATTTGTGTATTAAGGAGGAAGCAGTAGATTGCGATATTTACCCTGAATATAATAAAATCGCTGATTTCGCGACGCAGGCATTACTGCCAAATTCCTAAACAAGCGTTCATAATGTAATAAACATTTTAAAGTAGATTCGAAAAATTAAGAAAATTCTTCTATTCACAATAATATTCAAACATTGCTCGTCAAATGAAAGAATGGAAACACCAAATGGTTAGAACAATAAATGCAAAACCGAACTATTATAATGCAAATAGAATGATTGTTCGATAATTATCACACCAACCATATCAACCCAACACATAATCGAGCGTGACGCATCGCTTGGAACGATTTTTAATCACTGTGCATGAGAGTGACCGTACTGTGACAGTTTTTCGAAAATATAATGTTGCTAAATATTTCCGAATATATGAAAATATATAAATATTTTCCATACTTTCTCAAAATGATGTTTTATTTGTTGGTACCAATTACTAAGGTCGAGGTTGCCAACTATTGGCTATTTTAATTTAATCTGTGTAACATTTCAGATAAAGTAAACGTAAATAACGTCAGGCTTAAAGAGGTAAAAAATATGTTAATATAAATTCCAGACATACATACGCTTATAACCGGCTTATCTTTTTTATAGAATGCAACTGTTACTATCTATTTCCATTGAGGATTTTAAAATGAACTAAATTCATGACTCATCCGACGTTTTACTCTTTAGTTTTTCTGATGCGCTGCCCCTATCGCTCTACTGACGCTCCTTTGCTCTATTTCTCTTCGTTCCGTCGAGGACAGGACAGCATTTTGTGCAGTTTATCTCTTAAAATTGAAATAAAATTTATGCTCTTGATAGAAATCGGAAAAAAGTTAAAAGCTTTAGAAGGCCGCTCTAACCAACTTAGTTATATTTCAATATAATTATGTGTAATCTTGTGGGAATTAGTTTATGACAATCGTTAGCTCTCGCATATCTACTCCAGTAGTGATTAACATGCAAAATACTTGTTATTAATGAGAAATATATGTGTTTAGAAATTGTAATTTTTTTAATTGGCGGTTTCAATAGGATATTATGCAATGAGCATTTATTTACGTCACGAGCCGTAGTAGGCGAGTATTCTAATAAATGCGAGTGTCTTAGTAGCTATTTTTTGCAGACATCATAATAACGAAAATAAGCGATTTTCCGGAATGGATAGGCAGCAATTAGCGTCCTGCTCAGATGGCATGCGCTCAGTTAATTCTGAGTCAAGCAGAGTAACTATCCTGGGCCCTGTTCTTTTTATTTGTATGGCTAAAAACCAGACTCATTATTGGCATCTGATGCTCATTTTTCCTTGTACCCAGATGATACATCTATCGTTATATCTGAATGGGGTAATCATTTAGTTTCAGATGTAAATAGATACTTTTCACAGAATTTCATTTATTTTATTCATCAAAAACTCATATTTATAATGAGATCTGGACAGAGGTAATGTGATACCACTGGAAGAAGGTAATCTGATACACACTTTTAGAATAAATTAGACAATCGCAGTTTCTTGAGGGTTCAACTAAATGAAAACTGAAATTAACAAACACAATATTTCTTATTTTTTCCTAAACTGGGATCTCTGATACCCTTTTCATTATATTTATGCCATACATACTTACACAAGTTCAGCTGCTATGGTGAGTTCTCTTCGCTCAATGAAATACCCTTAGCACAGAAAAGCTGTGTATTTGGTTTTTCTGCAATGACATCTTGTGGGAAATTGTTTAGCAAATATTTTGACAGTGATATCTTTGCATGTGTCTATCTGTGATTATTATTAAAAATACGGTTTTTCTTAGGATAAAGAAGGGATGAGCCGGCCACTAACCGTATTTTTCAATAAGTTCACACTAAAATAGAATTTTAACTTAAAAACTAGCACCAATAAAATATAGTGTACTTAAACCATATTTGATATTAAAATAATATAAAACAAATTAAATGAAATGTTGCCTTGGCTGGCGTTTCCCGAATGGGGTAAAACCGGCCGCCTCGGGAAATTCTGGGCACTACTTACAAACAAAAGTCAATGTTAATCAAATTGACATCATACGGACTACCATCAACACTGCTTCGGTGGCTTTTCAATTTCTTAAGGGATCGAAGCATGCGAGTTGGTATTGATGGACATCTCTCTGAGAAATTTAAAATCAATACCGGAGTTCCTCAAGGCTGTATAATGTCTCCCACCCTGTGTTTCAGAGTCGATCTTGGTCGATTTTCTGAACAAAAGAGATGTGCTCTTAGGCACTGAAATTTAACCACAGGGCTAGTTCTAAAGTCATTTTGTAAATAAAACAGCAAGCTTTAGCATTTTATGAATATTTTAATAAGTTACTTTACTTGAAAATAACTAGAAGCTCATAAATACATAAAATATAAACACTGAATAATTGCACGTAGTCAGTGCTACGATATGAACAATATCAGTCGAGACAAATTTCGACCTTGAAAAACATGACATAAATAATACTCTTAAAACCTAAATAATTGCGTAAACAATTGTAGTACTAAACTAATGTATGGTTATAAACAAAACCTTGAAAGTATATACAGTTAACTGTCTGTTAGAGTTCCTGCGGAACAGCTGCTTATCAACTATGTTAGCTGATTTAGCTTTGATATAAAATACAATATACAAGCGATAATAACAGGATTAGTATTACCTTAGAGTCCACCTATAAGCTAATATGTACACTATGAACACCATTGACGAGAAACGTTCAATGTTCAGGTTATCTTCTAACACTGGGGGAAAGTCACTTTGACAAAACACTTGCTAGGCCTATAGCTAGCTTCTATGTACAATGTAGTTCAATTTCTTGCAAATAGGAATGACTGAAGTGTAGTGGTTTGACTGGTATGCAGTTAGTGCATATTGGCATGACATGAATGCCTTGTGAATGCGGTTTATTGGTACACGCATGAATGATTATTAAGTATGCTATACTGGTAGCATAAGTAAGCAGAAATCCGCGTATGGGATGTAGCATTGTGATAGCTTGAGTGTGTTGGCAGACTAGTGCCGTTTAATCCTTATATTAGAATAAGGCAAGGAGTGTAGCAACCAGTGGTATACTGGTAACATAGAATGTTGAAAATGCAATGGAAAATACCATTAGGGACTGTGCAGCGCATGACACAGCCTTTGAGAGTTAGAGATCAGTGGGTCTCCAAAATGGCAGTAGATGCCGAGATATACCTTTTTGTAGGTTTAGTACTAGAGATCAGTGGGTCTCCATAATGGCAGTAAATGCCGAGATAATGCCTTTTTGTAGGCTTTGTGAGAATGTGATTGTAAACATGTTCGTTTACTTACTTGAGATTTAGAGACTAGGCTCTATTGAGTGCGGTGTGGTTCGAGACAGGGTTCGATTGTACAACTCCCATGGATAAGACCAATTGGGACGCCATTGCTCGGCGGGAGAATAATGGCATTAAGTTTGCCAATAAATACCTTATTGTAGGCTTGATGTGACGATGATTATGCCAGGATATCACTATATCACTTGAGTAATGAACTAGATAGATTATGAGGTCTCAAAACGTGAAAACTTGCCGGCATGGCGCCTAGCGCCAGCCGGCTAGAAACAGGGGTGCGCCTTTTGCGACTTACATGGTCGAGGTTCAAGAGACTACATCTTACTCTATACTGAATTCTAGAACGTGGGAACTAGAGCAACTTGGAGAAGTTGTTACCGCCCCTTCTGGTGGGAGAAGATGCACCGTTTCGGCATGGAAAGGGCAATAATGTAAATACAGAGATATTGTGTAAAAACTTAACATGAGCGGTTGTCTAAATTAATATTATGAATTTTAATACAAATCCGGTTGAAATCTGTTGATTAGTTTTCATGAAATTTGAATATTAAAGATGTGAATTTTAGGGAATTTTAGTTTGAGTGAACTGGCTATCCTGTAGGATGCGCCGTGATTGGTCGACTCGGTCGCCGGGGTATAGCGGGAAACGCTATGATTGGTCAGATGAGTTTAGGATGCGCGGCAGGCTCCAAATGAGTAAAGGTGGTTACAACAGATGGCGCTAGTAATGCAGCCCGGATAAAGCGCGAAGCGCTATGATTGGTCGGAGGCCTTTTGAGGACGCTTAACTTTTAGCTTTCTAGCCTGCCGACGCAGTGGATAAACGTGGTAAACAAGAGATGGCGTTAGTAGTATCGCCAAGGTTTTAATTTGTTTGGAATGCGAGGACAGTGGCGTGGAAAGTTAGATTGTACAAAAATTAAATCGTTAGATTTGCAGACGTGTTCAAAATGGTTTTTGAACACACTGTTCTTGCTCTATATAAAAAATCTCTTAGAGACAAACTATTCTATTTATAGTTTTGCAGACGACGATATTAAGAAGGGTATTGACAACTTAAAAAGTAACCTTGCAAATGTTACCAGCTTGGTTAGGGACTTAAATTCTAAAATTGCTAACCCAAAACAACATAGTGCTCTACCTACGATGACACGCTTTACTTCTACGTCGTGCTCCACCCAAACTAGGTCAACGGCATTTGTTTCATCTTCCACTCAAACGGAACTGCCTACTGAAGTTTCCTCAATCACAGACGATTCCAACTCCGCAATTTATAGAAGTGCCCAAAGATGGCACTATGTGATCGTAGAACACCTCCCGGCAGGATTTACTTCAAATAATATCGCGCACTATGTGAAGGAAAAGTTGAAAACATCAGAATTTATTCGATGCTATAACCTGGTCAGTCAGTGCAATGACTCCATAGGATCTACATTTAAAATAGGGACCCTATCAAGAAAGTCCGCTGAGAATTTGTTCGGCATCAATATCTGGCCACCCGGGGCTCAAGTTAGATGGTCATCGGAATCTGAAATCCCTCAAAAAACTACAAAACAAAAAAAAAACTACAGAGCTCTATCTAACTCCCTCCACCAAGGCGAAAGTGACTAGCAGTCCGACCTCTGGCACTCTGCGGGACTTTCCCTCTCCAGTCAGTGAAGCTAACGCGCACAGGGTAACTACAATAACTTCTGACAAACAAGCTATCGCTGCCTGCAAAACTAATGCCCTTGTGAGCGATGTCAAAATTAAACTGTCTAAGGAATCATCCCATAAACCATCCTTCTCTCTGGACCCGCTGACTCCCCCAACAGTTAAATTAACACAGGCCGCCAGTAAGTCTAACGACTCTAGTAATCGTTTCCTTATGGCAAGGCTAAGGGAACCTGCCATCTTCAGAGCCATTAGGTTGTACCTTGCCTATTTGTATGACCAACCTGCCTCGGTATGCTATGAGGGATTTACCAACATAAGCATCAGATTATTTCTAGCATCTGAAGGACTGCCAATCCAGGATGACATTTTACGTAAGGTCTACCACGACTTTCATGCCGCATATGGGTTTAAACACACTGAAATGGAAGAAGATCTTTGTTCCTACAGATCCCATGTTGTTTCCGAGAGGACGATTCAGCTTCAGAAGTCCAGAGAGGGTCACCAAAAATACTTCTCCAGCGGCTCCCCGAAGAAAAATTTTTAAGCAGCTGGACGTGTCCTGAGCGACTAGATTCCACTAATCCTGACGCCAGGCTTAGTATGGTTCTTATTAATGTTGCCTCGTTGCGAAATAAGACTGATGAATTGTTTTTGTTTTTGGAGGAATCAGGGTTCCCCCAACTAGTTGCAATTACAGAGCACTGGCTGAGTGAGAATGAACCGCTTTATGTTGAAAAGTACTCCACAATAGCCAGATATAACCGGAAAAACTCGGCTCATGGGGGAACACTGATTCTTTCCTTGAGTGAGGACTTTTTACCTGTAACTAAATTTGATCATCTCCAATCGGATAACTACTTTGAATTTTCCATTGTATACAATAAGAACCTTGATTTACAGGTAATTTGTGTATATAGAGCGCCAAATTCCGATGTGCAATTGTTCTTTGATAACCTGCTAAGCTTGTTAGATGGTCTGCCGGTGAAAGGCAAGAAAATTTTGTGCGGTGATTTAAATATTGACTACGCTACCGCTTGTGCTGCCCAAAAATCATTAATTTCTATTTTTGACTCTTTTGGTCTTTCAATGCATGCAACATCACCAACTCGGATTTCTAACAATTCCTCTTCTATCATTGACTATGTAGCGTCCGACTTTCCCTCAACTGATGTCCAATCGACAGTAACTAGCCGCGGGTCTCTCAGATCATGAGGCAGTAATCTCCAAATTCAATACTTCTTATAGGCCCTCAAAAAAAACGCGCCACCTAGGTCGAATCTTCTCAGCCTCCAATTTTTCATCCTTTCGTAACCTTTGCCTAAAGACCAACTGGAATTTTGAACCAGGTGAACTTGATTCTGACTTTAGTGGCTTCTTAAATAAAATTATAAATGCATTCAATAAAGCCTTCCCGCTTAAATCCATTAAACCTAATCATCACAAACCATGGACTACGAAAGGCTTACGCATATCTGCAAAAAATATGCGTTCCCTCTCATACATAAAAAAATTCACTACCTCCACTCAAGTTCTTGAATTCATTTCGAATTATAGGAAGATCTACCTAAAACTTATCGAGACAGCAAAGAAACCATATTATCAAAATCGTTTATCAACTGCTAAAAACGTATCCAAGGAGGCCTGGTCCATTATTAACGATCTTAGAGGCAAAACAAATTCCGCGAATCAGAGCATGCCAAAACCAAATGATTTGAACGAATATTTTGTCAACGTGAGCAAAAATATTACCTCTGGTATTTCTCCTTCTCTCGACCCTATCTCGTTTCTTCCTCCTTCTAAAAAATTCGCTGATAGTTTTTTCCTAAGCCCTGTGACCAGCCTTGAACTTCTTCAGGTAATGAGCAGCATAAAGAGTAAATCAGCTTGTAGCACTGATAATCTGTCAATTAAAATTTTCTTGAATCTCCCACTTCCAATTCTGAATGTCCTAGCTTCCTTAATTAATGCGTCCTTCACGAAAGGTGTTTTTCCCGAATGCCTCAAAACTGCGATAATTATTCCTCTTCATAAGGGAGGTGAAAAGGATGTCTTATGCAATTATCGTCCAATTGCTCTGTTGCCTGTACTCTCTAAAATCATTGAAAAGTTATTAAAAAATCGCCTCATGCCATTTCTCCTTAGACATGGCATACTGTCCCTGGAACAGTTCGGATTTTTACCAAACAAGTGTACAAATGACGCCATGTTCTCGTTGCTTCACGATGTCTACTCATCCCTTAACAACAATCTCCCCACTGCTACAGTCTTCTGTGATTACGCTAAAGCGTTTGACTGTGTGTGTCATGACATCTTGTTAAGAAAACTAAATTTTTATGGAATCCGTGGTATTCCTTCGAACTGGTTCCAATCTTATCTTGAAAATAGATAGCAGTTTGTTAGAGCGAACGGTTCTGATTCTGATTGCAGATTAATTACCAGTGGAGTTCCACAGGGCTCTGTTCTTGGGCCTATCGTTTTTCTAATATATATTAATGACATTACATACCTAAAAATCAATGGTAAAATTTCTCTCTTTGCTGACGACACAAGCATAACTTGGAGTGATTCTAATACTTTCTCCCTACACTCTAATATCTCCAGCGATCTCGTCACAATCAAAACTTGGTCTGACTCAAATTGGCTGTGTTTCAACGTTGATAAAACGGTAGCCTCATCTTATAAAACAACCTTACAACAAGCTTTGCTACTTCACAACAGCAATATTAAATACGTTGAATCGGCTAAATTCCTAGGTTTGAGTATTAGTGCCAACCTTAAGTGGTCCGCACATATTGATTCTTTAACAAAAAAGCTTTCCTCTGCCTGCTTCGCAATTCGATCGGTTTCGAAGGAACTAAATCTGTCTACTACCAGGCTCACTTACTTCTCTTTGTTTGAATCTCATCTTCGCTACGGCCGGCCTTCCCTTTTGGGGCTGCTGTAACACCGAGCAATTTCGTACCATTTTCAGACTTCAAAAGAGAGCAATTCGTTATTTATTTGGTCTTAATGGCAGAGCTCATTGCGAATACTACTTTAAAAAATATAAAATTCTTACGCTTCCTGCTTTGTTTATTTTAGAAACAACTTGTTTAATACGCAAATATCGAACCATATTTCTCGAAAGGCCACAACATGAGTACTCAACAAGAAATTCGAGTCAGGACATCTACCTTCCTTTTCCCTCCTCTGAATTAACAAAAAATTCTATTCTTTATAATTCCAAGAAGTTATACAATACACTCCCGCTACATCTTAAATCCATCCCTACATTTGCCAAATTTCGTGAAAAAACGAAGGCTTACCTACTAGAAAGACCTTATTATTCTATAAATGAGTTTTGCGTGAATTAGATTTTATTTTTTTTTTCCTCCATTAATTTTCTTGGGCTTCATGTGCGGCGGTGAAATTTTTTTTTATATTATATATATTTTTTATAATAGGTATAGGATTATCTTTTTGACGAATTAGTGATTTTTCGGATATACAGGAATTACACAAAATTAAATACCTAGCTATCAATTTTAGTCATGTTTTGTTTACTTTTCCTCGGTATTTTCAACTCTGCAGCATATGCAAATTGCCTGAGTCAAGTTCACCGACATCACCTTCCTTATTTTTTCAAACAGCACGTTTTGTTATAATGTATGTTTAATATTTTGATAACACTGGGTTTCTTTACCCTATGTTTTGTGTACTTCCTGTGGATCTAGTTCAACTGCTTATGATGTTCTGTAATATAGTTTTTTTTTGTTAAATCGTGACCAATTTCAATTTGAAAATTGCTTGTTCTATTTTTATCGTATATATTATTGTATATATTAAGTTTTGTTTTGTTTTGTATTTGCCCTACTATGGTTAGTTTATTTCTTTTAGTTAGCTTTGTCCATAAAATTGATTTGAATTTTTCTGTGGCAATAAAGCATAAAGCATACTTGAGAGCACGCTTATATCCTCATTCACAAGGACTCCAATGACCTCGGCTCGATCCCAACGCGAACAAGAAAATCAGATTGCTGCCATTAATGAGGATGTGAACGTCATCGTGGAATGAGGTGAGGAGTTCAGCCTAACCCTGGAAAGACTCAAGCTGCTGTCTTCTCAAAAAAAAAGTAAATGCCGAAGGAACCTGACTTATCAATGACAGGACAAACGCTGACCCTGGCCTCATCCATTACCTTGCTTGGCATCGACGTAGAAAACAACATGTCTTGGCGTAATCACGTCACCAAAATCGCCAAGGCAGCAGCACAAAAGCTAGGAGCACTCTATAGAGCAAAAAGTTGTATACACTTCATCAGCTCTTACAAGGTCCAGTTAAGACCATCTCAGGAATACTGTTTCCATGTGTGAAGCTCGGTACCCAAAAACTTGCTCAAGATATTAGAGTCCATACAGAGGAGAGCAGTCCATCTTGTAGATGACCCAGAGTTGACTAAAGACTTTGATAGTCTTGAACATCGATGAGAAGTGGCAGACCTTTACGATCGGTACTACTACAGAAAAAAAACCACCCTTCAGATACAATCTGCTCATCAACATACGATTCAGTTGCTAATACCTGGGAGATCCCTGTCGCGCGACTCCTTTGTCTGCAGGACTACCTCGCACTTGAATGGACTTCCGAGTAACGTCTTTCCCGAAAATTAAAACCTACAGCGCATCAAGTCCAACGTCCACCATCTTCTTTGCACACGCACTGCTCGTTGAGTGGTATAGGATTTTCCTCTTGTGTGTGTGCCGAACCTAAAAAAAAAATAAAGAAATAAATATCTTTCATTTGTTGTGTTTGTACAAACCTTCTGTACCCATGGGCCACATGTTGCTCATCTTAACCAAATTTTGTCGTTTTTACCATATTCTCCACATAGTATAATACTATATCTTCAGTTACTTCTTTATCATGTGATCTCCTTCAAGTGATCTATTTTCCATTATTTTCCCATAGTCGATTTATGCCTTCGGGCGTTGGGATTTTTCCCCTATTTGAAATTTAAGGCCCTGTATCTCAAATACTTGTTTTTTACTTTCTTAACTGTCTTCAGCTTTTTAGTTTTCCTGTTTTTTTCCTTTTCTTCTGAAGTATGTGTGTGGTGGAATAGCTAGGCCAATAATGCCATTATTTCGATAGGAATTTTAACCTTAAAGCATACAATTTGTGATGGTTGTCCAAAATCGAAAGCACTGAGTCTTCCTTGGACGATTTTACAAAACTGTGAAAGTGCTTTAGCCAGACTGAAAATAGATCCTCAGTGATCGACCATTCTTCGAGAGTTCATAGATTGTAAGTTTCGTTTTAAAAATTACAATTTCGTTTTAAATGTGGCGAAATTTTTTTCCTGATACTTAAATCCCAGACGAACTGAAGAATACTTATTTTTCTTTTTTCCCAGTTTGTCACAAACCCAACTCTCATTTGCCCTTTGTAAATATCTTATTCATATCCACAAATATTTTCAATACAATATTATGGCGAGACATAAAACCAGCTGCCCAATTATTGCCGGCCTCTTCTTTTTCCGAGCTAATGTTATTTCTTGTTGCATAAATGTAAGCGCTTCCTTTAACTGCTTTTGATACAAAAGATAAAAGTCTTGCCAACTTATTCTGTGTCAGCTGCGGCAGAAAAAAATTGTTTCCACCCCATTGAAGGTCCAGAAATAATTTCATTTTTCTGCATTCCTAGAGAGTTGTTTTGGGAATATTAAGTTTTATAGCAGCTTGCCTCTGCGATAACTCATTAACTAGATCTGCAAGTTCTGTTTCAGCTGCGGCTGAAAAAAGTGGTTTCCATGCATCCCATTGAAGGTTCAGAAACAATTGTATTTTTTCTCCTTCCCTGGATAGTTGTTATGGGAATATTAGGTTTTATATCAGCTTGTCTCTCTGATAACACACTGGCAATGACATCCAAAGCTGCTTTTAACTACTTGCAACGAACGAAGGTCGCCGAGCCTTTCTAACGTACGTCTATCTTTAATAAAGAAAAAATCATATTTTATTTTAATTAGTTAACGTAACAAAATGGAGTAATATCGGGGGGTATATGCGCATAATGTGCGTACAAGTCTTTTATAAATTTACGATTAGCATTAGAGCCAAAATACATAATAAGACATAAAATGCATCACGTATTTCCACTGCACCGTATGATGACGAAACGAAGTATGGCTCCTTTATAAACACTTTAGGCAACCAACAACACACACAAAATCGACATGAGGCAAGTGTGTGGCCGGTATTACCCTACTGGTCAGGATTTCCTCGCTTTGCCCCAATGAGTACCATACTGTTCTAAAACGGAGTTTTATCCACAATGCCGAAACAGAATTATTGCACTCGACTCGCGTTTCGCTAACCATGTTAGCATCATCAAGAGGTGATCAAAACTGTTGTTGCCAGGTGAGTTGCCTTTTAATGTTTTTAATTGCCACCATTTTGTTCTCCCACCTGGATTATTTCTGATTTCTCTTTAATTTTTATTGCAGAGGGTCTGCCTCATCCATCTTGCCGAGCAACCTAGCTGGTTTTAGCGTTAAGCTCTTCCGAAATAAAATATTGAATTTTAAGTGTTTTATTTGCTCTGTCTGTATATTCTTCCTGCGTTGGATGTTTAGCAATAACCTTAAATGTATTGATATTTTGCAGAGATTCTTTTACGTAAGCAACCTTTCCTTCCTTTATTTTTTGACCTAAGAAGTTTCTCGATGTTGTTCGTCGTATAGGTGTAGAAGAAGTCCATTATGTTCCAGAGTGTACGTTTCCTTCTCGGAGTTTCCTGAAGAGTTACCCACGAATCTCTGTTGATCAAACCGTGAAATCGGTTAAGCAGTTTTTTTTTGTTTAAATACTGGTTAATAAACATCATAGCATGTTCTTCTTTTGCGTGTAGTAAGATAGGTTCGGTCTTTAATACTTGTTGGAAACTATCCGACAATCTCTGTCTCTATTTAGAAGAAAATACTTTACGTAGTTAGGTTGGCAATACTGCAGAATTGCCGCCCTGCATATGTTTCCTCTGAAGTAAGTAGGGAGAGGGAGAAGCATTCGTTGCTTCCCTTTTGTAACGCGTGTGTGATTATTTATTCCTACTAATCTTTACAATTATAATAATTGATATCTAGCACTGCCTTCGAGGCATCTAAAGCAAGCTCTGGCGACTAGCCATCCTGCCTCAAACATATGTACAAGTTTGTAAATATAATTACTAGTGTTTAGTGTAAAAATAATTCGTGTGTTTGTCTTCCCAACTTTCTTCTCTCCAGCAATCTTTTCATACAGTCCACTTTAATATAACGTCCTTATGTGGTTTCGCACATAATTTTGGTCAGTTCGAGCAGGATTTAATGTTAGTTTGGGAAGACTCAGAAAAAAGTGCGGTAAAAGTGGAAATGGGAAAGTGACTTTTTTGTGTTCATGAAAACCCATCTGGCACCACGCAGTAAGTTTTTAATGCCAGTCCAATTTCCAAACCCAAAGTTTTTGGTAGTGATAGTGCATGCCAGCATTTCCAGTCGAACATCGATCTGGAAATAAAAAATCCCGCCAAAATTGCCATTCCTGGCGGCCATTTTATTTCCCGCATTTCTCCATGTCCATGTATCCACAGGCCCTAGATAAAGAAGATGAAACTAAAAAATTCGTTTCCTGTTTTATCGGCAGTTTGTTCAAACAGTCGAATCCAGTTCAATTAGTCTGCACCGATCGATGCTACGGTCGAACTGAGTGTTAGAGCTACGGAAAACGTGACTTTGGACACGGCCTTTCTTCGCTGTCTTAACCTAAATATCAAGTGTTTAAAATGTTTTGATGTTTCGCAAAATTTTGTGCTTAACTTTAAAAGTTAAGTGTTTTTTATTTCTGAGAATGTTTCTTGGATTTGGTCAATTGTACAAATTGTGTGTATGATTAGATAAGCTAATATTTACGTAATCCTGTTGGATCCATTTTGTAAAATAGTTCTAGATAATGTGTTAGTTAATAGCAAGCTTATTTATTATTGTATGATTATTTTTAAGCTATGAAACATGTCTGCTAAAAAGCAAATCGAAAAATTAATATCAAAGAAAAAGCAAGCAATTGACTGCATGTACCGAATAAGGCGGTACATTTCTGATCACAAAGCCGACTTGATTGATGAATATAAAATTGATCAATTTTTAGTACGTAAGGAAACTTTACAGGATACATTTCAAAAACTTCAAGGGTATCAGATTGAAATTTTATGTCTAGATAAAGACTATGATGATTCAATTGAAGACATTGAGACATTGTATTACGATCTAATTGTAAGTATTAATGAGTGTTTACCTAAACCTAATACAAGTAATCTAGTAGTTTATCCTAATAATGTCCAATCTCCTCAAACTCAAAGCAATGATTTGGTTTCTACTGCCAAATTACCACCAATCGAAATACCAACCTTTGACGGAAAGAACTTAACTCATTTTAAATCTTTTATAGATAGGTTTACAGCTGTGGTTGACAAAAATCAACAACTCAAAGATGTTGAGAAGCTATTTTATTTAAAAAATTTTTTGAAAGGTGAAGTTTTAAATTTGATCGATAACTTACCGCTAATAAATTCTTCCTATCAAGAGGCACTGAAACTTCTAGTTAACAGATTTAATAATGAAACAATGATTGTTAATTCTCACATCTTTTCAATTTTGGATATTCCAATTATTCAAAAAGGGACTTCACATGCCCTTAGACATTTTGTAAGCTGTGTAAAGCAGCAAGTCGGAGCTCTTAAAAACCTAAAACAACCTGTTGATGGCTGGGACACCATGCTTGTTTGTATTTTAACCAGGAAAGTGGACCAGTTCACCAACAGATCTTACCAAATTGATCGGGACAATTCCAAATTGCCTACTTTAAATGAATTCTTAATTTATTTAGAAAATAGAGCTACTGCTTTAGAGGCAAGCAGCAGTGTTCCTGAAAGTAGAGGTAAAGAAAAGGTGTATGGTTTATTTACAAAACAATCAAATGTAAAGTGTCCACTTTGTTCAATTGTGGGACACAAGCTATATAACTGTGAAAAGTTTAAATCTACTATTGTAAAAGACCGAATTTCTTTTATTGATAAACAACATTTATGTAAATTATGTTTAAACAATCATTTTGGAAAATGTAAAATGTCATTTAGGTGTGGTACTTGCCAAAAAGAGCACAATACACTGCTGCATTTGAACAAACAGACAGGTGATAACAGGAACCCCATACCTGATGGTAGAGTCATGTATTCTAGTACTTCACAAAGGCAGCAGGAATCTGTACTTTTGCCTACTGTCAAGGTAAAGATTAAATCCCATACTGGTAAGTATGTATGCGCTCGAGGCCTAGTCGACACTGGCTCTCAGGTTTCTTTAGCAACAAATAGTCTCATTAAAAGATTAGACTTAAAACCCTTTGATATTTCTTTAAATGTTATTGGCATATTACAATCTAAAACTAAAATTAACAAATCTGTAAATTTAAAAATTGAATCCTTCTTTTATGATTATTCAAAAAACGTAAAGTGTGCCATTGTTGATACTATCACAGGTAATTTGCCTAGCTTTAATGTTGATATTTCTGGTTTAAACATTCCTGAAAATATTGAGCTGTCAGATGATAGTTTCAATTGCTCAGGTCCAATTGACTTTTTATTGGGTGCAAATATAGCATTTGAAATCTTTCTTTCTGAGAAGTTTGAGCATAATAATGTATATTTTCAAAACACTTTGTTTGGATATATAGTAAGTGGCTCTATTCCCGCTAATATTGTCTGCAATTTTGTTGCACTTCATGCTACGTACTCTGATGTTGACAAAACTATGTCTCAGTTTTGGGAAGTTGAGAAAGTTCCTGAAATATTTCGAGAATTTTCCACTGAACAGCAGGCGTGTGAATCGTCTTTTCAGGATTCCCTAGAGATTATCAACAATCAATACCAAGTGAAATTGCCATTAAAGCAAGTTGATTTAAACTTGGGCGACTCATTTTCTGTAGCCATAAAACGGTTTGAAAACCTTAAAAAGCGATTTAAAAAAAATCCTGATCTTTTTCTACAGTATAAAGGCTTCATTGATGATTATTTAAATTTAAAGCATGCTAAATTTGTAAATTACAATGCAAATGAATTAAATGATGGTTCGGTATACTTTATGGCTCACCATCCTGTCATAAGAGAAGACAAAAAAACCACGAAACTCAGGGTTGTTTTTGATGGTAGCATGAAAACTAAGGACAAAAAATGTATCAATGACTTTTTGTACAATGGGGCAGTAGTTCAAAATGAGCTTTTTGACATTCTTGTGCTTTTCAGAACCTATAAATATGTAGTTTTAACTGATATACGACAAATGTTTCGTATGGTTTTAATTCACCCAGATCATAGAAGGTTGCAAAACATTTTGTGGAGAGATCCTCACGGTGCTTTGCAATACATTCAATTACAAACAGTAACTTATGGCTTAAAAAGTTCGTCTTTTTTGGCAACAAGGTGCTTGGTAGATCTCGCTCAAACGGAAGGTGATAAGTTTCCTCTTGCAGCTAAGGCCTTACTAAATAATACTTATGTAGACGATATTTTGTCAGGTTCGGACACAATAGAGGGATCCATACAACTCAAAAACGAATTAATTTCCTTATTAAGTTTAAGATATTTTTCTTTGCATAAGTGGTGCACTAATGAGCCCAAAATTTTAATCGATATTCCCAAAGAAAAACAAAACTTTGACGAAGTAGATATGAATAAAAATAATTTTACCACAAAAACTTTAGGTCTTTCATATGATACCAAGAGTGACAATTTTAAATTATCAACTCCGAACATTTTTGATATCAATGAATGCATAACAAAAAGGCAAGTTTTAAGCGTAATCTCAAAATTTTATGACCCTCTAGGCTTGGCAGGTCCAATTTTGGTGGCAGCTAAAGTTATTATGCAAAAAATTTGGATCTGTAAACTCAATTGGGATGAAATCTTGCCAGATGAATTATTAGAAGTATGGAAGAGTTTTATAAAGAATTTTATTAACATGCCCACTTTGGACATTCCTCGAAATTTATTTTTTACTAGTGCAATTAGAATAGAACTTATAGGGTTTTGTGACGCATCTGTTATAGCATATGGTGCAGCGCTTTATGTTAGAGCAATTTTTCCAGATATAGTTCATATAAATTTAATTTGTTCGACGTCTAAGATAGTTCCTTTAAATAAAAAATTAACCGTTCCTAGGTTAGAATTAAATGGCGCCTTGCTTTTGGCAGGGTTGGCAGAAAAAGTGTTTACTTTATTACAACCAAAAATTGAACAAAGTTTCTTTACTGTGACTCATCCATTGTGTTAGCTTGGCTAAAATCAGACCCTTTAAGATTAAATCCTTATGTGGCCAAGTCATCAAAATTACAAAATCAACTTCAAATTTTAAATGGCTGTACATTAATACCAAAGAAAACCCAGCTGATTGCTTATCACGAGGTCTCGAGCCTCAAGAAATACATTTAAATCATCTGTGGTTTCACGGGCCAACTATGCTTTCAGATCCAAATTTTTACCATTACTAGGTTCCTTTTGAAATTCCAGATATCATACCAGAAGAAAGCTATAAAATTATACAGCTCGTAAAAGTAGAACCAAATTCATTTTTCAAAATTTTTTCTACAATCAGCAGACTTCAAAGAGTAGTTGCGTACATATTTAGATTTGCTCATAATTGTAGAAAATGAGTTATTGATAAATGTAAAGGAAATATGAAGCTTTCAGAATTAGAAGACGCGCTCAGAATTATTATAAAATGTGAACAAAACTTTTATTTTTATGATGACATTAAATCCTTACTCTCTAAATCGCCTTTAAAATCTTCATTAAATTTTCTATATCCATTCTTAGATGGTAATGGACTATTGCGAGTAGGAGGGAGGTTACAAAATTCAAATATTCCATATAACCAGAAACATCTGGTAATTTTGACAAAAGAAAGCTATATCACTGAATTAATAATACTTAGAGAACATTTGGCTCTATTGCATGCTGGACCAAGACAAGTCTTGAGTTCATTAAACCTTAATTATTGGATAGTTAATGGAATTAGAGTAGTTAAAAAGCAGATTCACAAATGGGTTCTTTGCTTTAAATATAAGGCAAAATGTACCTCTCAACTAATGGGTTCCTTACCAGAAAAAAGAGTTCGTTCGGCTAGAGTTTTTCAAAATGTTGGAATAGATTTTTGTGGTCCATTCCTAACAAAGCAGTCTCGTATTCGTAAGTCTGTAAGTTCCAAGGCCTATGTAGCTCTTTTTGTATGTTTTTCGGTCAAAGCAATCCATATGGAACTGCTTTCAGATTTAACAACTGATAATTTTTTGGCTGCATTCAAGCGCTTTATTTCCCGGAGGGGGAAGCCCGCAAATGTTTTCTGCGACAATGGTGCAACATTTAAGGGAGCTGCTAATAGAATAGGGAATTTTTGCAAAGATTCAGAAAAAATTGAGAATTTTTGTCTTAATGAAAAAATCAAATTTAATTTTATTCCAAGTTATTCTCCAGTTTTCGGTGGCTTATGGGAAGCTGGTGTTAAAAGTGCAAAATTTCACATCAAGCGAATAATGGGTACTAATGAACTTACGTATGAACAGTTTAACACGTTAATTATTCAAGTAGAAGGAATTTTGAATTCCCGACCACTTGTAGCATTGTCTCAAGATCCATCAGATCTACAATATTTAAGCCCAGGTCATTTTCTAATAGGGGCACCCATTACAAGCTTTCCAGAACCTGATTTAACTGAAATTCCTCAAAACCGACTCAAATTTTGGAGACTGTGTGTTCAAATG
>MU182532.1:169964-212062 GCA_016904865.1 Pissodes strobi | reverse complement strand
TTTCATACAGTCCACTTTAATATAACGTCCTTATGTGGTTTCGCACAATACTAGTTTTTCTTATTTGCCGTTTTCTTTATAAAACATTAACGCTAACTTAATTACTATATATTAATATACATATTGTCAATCATACCTTAATAAGTTGTGCTAAATTATTAAAATTGTTATAAAATATAATTATATTTTAGATAGGAATATAGATATATTATAGCAATTAGGTAGCAATAAGGTTTATTTATTTCTGCGGTGCTTTGCCGCTTTGCATTTTTATTTTAATACAACTAGTCTAATACGCACATTAAGTTCTATCGATTTTTGCATATTAATCATATCCTAATAATTATTATCGCTCAATCCCGGTTATGCTTGTGTTAAAAAATATTTTTTTACTCCTAGGCTTATAAGACATTTATTTACTACTTGTACTCTAATGAGATCTATTAAGTTACATTTTTTCATTAATATACAGGTTTATACCCAATCACAGTAATATTCGGTCAATATCAAAAATGGCAATGACCATGACAAACTTAAAATTTAGCAATTTTGACAGTACGTATAATAAAAAAAATCCTTTTGGCGTTTTTTTACAACATTATAGGAGTCGTCAATGTAGCCTAGAATTAGTTACATAATAATCAATAATTAATTAGTTAAGGTTGATATATGGAATAAGGACTCTTATCCAGTAGGTACTGTCAGACATTTCTCAAATACGATAGTTTAATAAAAGAGTAAACTGATACACTCTGTAGAATCATTCGATACTTTTAACCCAGAAAATGGTACTCGAAAAGCTGATGCACCCGAACAACACTCCGAAACTAGTATATAATTATTATAAATCCTAATTAAAGTTAAATTTCATCTTTGTCATGGTAGAACCATTTTTGTGATATACTCTTGTAGAGATCTTCTATCATCTTTATTTTAAGTATCAGGCAGTACCTCTTCCTTATTTTTAGTGTATATTTTGATTACTGCTTGAACTCACTCCGTAACTTGGATTTTCACCGTCTTTATCAGATGAGTTGTCTTTTCATGTTCTTAATTGTCACCATTTTGTGCTTTAGTATGAGCTGTATAAACAGCATTGTGTTGAAAATACTAAGAAACCAATCTCATACGTCCTCTATAAGGAACCACAAGAGTATATCACAGAAACGGTTTTACCACGACACAGATGAAATTTAACTTTCATTTGTTATTAAGTATACAGTCGTTTCCAAGTATGCAACGTGGAAGGGTTCGGCCTTTCATGTACCATTTTCTAGGTTAAAAGTATGAAATGATCCTTCAGGGTGTATAAGTTTAACTGTGATAATTCAACTACCGTATTTAAGAAAAGTCTGACACTATCTAAGAGCATCAAATTTAATTGATTAATTATTGATTATGTAACTATAGTATAGGAGTCGTCAGTGACGCTCTTAGATAGTGTCAGACTTTTCTTAAGTACGGTAGTTAAATATTCACAGTTAAACTGGAGGATCATTTCAATGTTAGGAGTTAGAAACGCAGAGGTATTTAAATATTAATAATAAAGGCAGCTTAAGGGTTGGTGGTTGCAATTTCCAAGTTAAAAAATGCTAACCCGATATTTCAAAACCTGCATCAAAATTAAAAAGTTCAAAAAAAGAGAATCGCTACACTGTGCCAAGACGTTAAAACTATTGTTCCTCCTAAAGGGTGTGGGCATGAGTATGTTCAGCAAGTTCAGACTTTCCTAAAAGAAACATTTAATATTACCATTCTCAATTACAGTAGTAACAGCATCTTATTTCAAGATCATAAATCAAAACATCAATAACAAACACCGGTAATCATTTTAATGTGATTACTCCTTGTACAGTAGCTTTTAATTGTAGTTATTATTACGAGAATTATAATATTAAGTTCAACACTTTCCGCTCTGTCTTACCGAAAGGGGATTTACGCATCTTCATGGAAAGTCGCTCGAGTGCAACCTGTACCAAAAAAAGGCAAGAAAACCACGTTATCAAACTATCGTCCAATTGCCTCGCTTCCAATAATCACTAAAGTTATGGAAAGTGTAGTTAATCAGCAACTACTCAAGTACCTCGAGGTCAGCAGAATAATTAGCGATAATCAATACGGCCTCCGCAAACAGAGATCGACAGGAGATATTGTGGCCTGTGTCACTCATATATGGAGTAAGCCAATTGAGATTTACGGAGCATCTCGAGCAATTGCGCTAGATATTTCGAAGGCATTCGACAGAGTTTCGCATGACGGATTGCTCAACAAACTGCCGTCCTTCGGACTGCCAGCATATCTCTGCAGCTGGCTTGTCAGTTTCCTCAAGAACCAATCTCTACACGTTGCAATAAATGGATACATCTCAGACACATTCACAATAAATGTGGCAGTGTCGCAGGGTGCAATACTTTCACCAACTCTGTTTCTCATCTATATTAATGTCCTGCGAACCGAAACCAATAATCCTGTTTACAGTTTTTCAGATAACAGTACCCTTGTCTCCCAATTTCGATCAGAAAAACCTTTACCAGCGACTGAGATTTATCATCGCGAACAGGAGCAGATGACAACAACTAATCAATATCTGGAGAAAGTTCGAACTCGGGGCGACAGGAATTTGGTCCAATTTAATGCTGCATAAACCCAAGCAGCCAGGTTTACCAAGAAAACTAATACGGCGCCGGCGTGCCCTGATATCATTATGGCAGGATCAACCATTCCTTCATCCTCGTCAATTAGACTACTGGACGTATTCTGGCTTGATCTTTGGAAAAGTAAGGAATCGCCAACGTTTTGCGCAATGCCTTCGGTACCCGAAGGGACATTCTCGGGATCATAATCACCAAAATTAGTATTCATTTTCACCAAAAATGAACTTATGACGTAAAATTTAACGCCAATAAAGAAGTTGCCAAGGTCAATATTGCAACAATCAACAAGATATACAACCATGATATCCACTAATATGGGCACCTGATAATTTTGATTTTTAATGTATAAAAATGGTTCTGGTATTTTAGGATAAATCGAATCTAGCCAAATAAAATTTATTTAAACTGTCGTAGATTAAATTTTGAATTATGCATGTTTGATATAAAGTTTTGTAATGAAACTTGTGTAACTAAACCACTCAGCTAACGCCTCGTAGTTTAACGTTAGGCGCGTTTCATTATAGTATTCATATAAAATTAATAAATATTAAGGCACTAGAGGTTATCTAAAAACAACCTGTCCCACCAATATAATCAATTTCGCCAGAAGTCTGGATATGTTGGAGGTAGTCTAAACAAGGTGTGATCCACAAATATCATAAGTCCTGGTGGAGGCGTAGCAAGCAGCAAGCCTACAAGTACTGTCAGCAAAATCAAACCGCTGAAAGTCGCAATCATTTTGTCGAAGGGAGAAACGAATACAAACGTGTAATTGACGAAACTAAAGAGAAAAACAATTAAAGGATTAGGAATAAATTTATTTTATTAATTATATTAATTTATGGTCGGTAGTAAAGACAGTAAGGGTTGACTTTACAAAAACGTCTCTCCCGCCTCTGACAGACGAACGCAGCGCCACGGCGACTTCAGCGAAGGAAAAAAGCAAGCTTGCTCTCCGAAATGTTTTCATGCCACTATATTTTAAACGTTCTCCAAGGTAAGGCTCTTTTTACCATATTCAACGTCAACACTGCCATGGCAGAAGTTAAGTTTCATCACCGTGATATTCTTAAAATTCTTACGCAAAAGAAATCAAGATCACTTACGTATGGAGTAGGTTGATGGCCACATCTTAGACACATTCACCATTTATGCAGGCGTGCCTCGGGGCGCAATACCTTCACTAACTCTGTTCCTCATCTTTATTAATGACCTGCTAATCCATTTTACAGTTTTGCACATGACAGTGCTCTTGTCTCCCAATTTAGATCAGACATAGAATCCTTTATAAGCGACTGAGACTTATCACCGCAGACAGAAGCAGATCACAACAATTAATCAAGATCTGGAGAAAGTTCGAACTTGGGGCGACAGAAATTTGGCCCAGATCAATGCAGAAAATCCCAAGCAACCACATTTACTAGGAAAGTCTATATGGCGGGCCCTGGCATCATTATGATAGGATCGATCATTCATCCTCATCAATGGGACTACTCGATGTCTCGGTTGACAGCAATATGTTCTGGCATGACCACATTGCTAACATCGCAAAATCAGCCCCGGAGAAGCTTGGTGCATTATTTCGCAACATAAAACTGTATACACTGCAACAGCTGCTCTTGCTCTGCAAAGGCGCAAATAAGACCGTGCTTAGAATATTGCTCACATATCTGTGGTGCCGCACCAAAGCACACCCTAAAGCTGCTGGGTTCCAGTCAGAAGTACGTCTCGTCGGCGTCTCGGAGTTGACCCGGGATCTGGATAGTTTAGAAGACCGCAGATACGTAGCCAAGATCTCCCTGTTTTACAGGTATTTTCACGTCAGATGTTCCCAGGTTTTGGCCCGCCTCATCCCGCCCCCAACAATACCTGTCAGACAGTCCCGACAGACGGCAACATCACATCAGTTCGCCGTACAACTAGAAATATATATTGAACATCGCTTCACAAGGACCCCTTTGTCTAGCGCACTGCATCACTGTGGAACTCACTCCCAGGACATATGTTACTCCCTAATTACAACCTACAACTATTCAAGAACCGTGTCAATCAACATCTTGGCACACACACTGCTTGTCGAGTGCCATAGGATCTCCCTTTAGTGTGTGTGCCACTGCCATAAAAAAAGATATGGGGCCACTCACTTTCTAAACACACACTACCCTAACTTAGGCTCGTCATTAAAATTACCGCAAATCGCCTGAAATATACACTGATTTGTTACCAACATCGAGTACATGTTGGCTTATAAAAGGTTTCGGTACAAAGGGCTATGTTTAGATTATAAAAATGTTTATTGAGAAATTATTTGAGTTTAACCACCAAACTTCTACTCAACCCAATGCAGGACTGCGGAAGCTAGCGTGTGATAAAGGCCGGAAAGCGCTGGATTGTCGCTTATCGCGTTGTAGCATGAGTGAAGTTACTTGATATTATGGCATGAATACAGCTCAGAATCTGTGATTGTGATTGCCTGGAAGTAGACATGATTTTAAAATCAGTTTAACACTTCTTGAGATACTAAATCACGAGTTCGAGTTTAATTTGATACTTCAAATTTCAATTGATGCCTACTCTAATTGAAATATTGGTAGTCTTAAGGTTTGTTCGGCCAGTCGTGGCATCGTAGACGTCGCGCGTCGTTGGCGTCGTTGAGGCGTCGACCTCCACCCGACAGTCGGCTGTTTCGCGTTTGGCGATAAATGGAGGCACGGCTGTCACGTTTTTATAGATAGACCGAAAAATGAGAGTTATTAAAACTACTCATAACGCTAAACGATATAATTTTGATTGCATGAGAAAGTTACTATCAAGGCTCATCGTAAAAGTGCCTCGTTTCAGCTAATTTATAATATTTGGCTAATTCAACATACAAATCTGTATTCAAGTATGTAAAATATTTTTTGCGTTTGATGTACCTAATTTGAAATAAAAAGTTAATAAAAATCCTTCAAAAATTAACTTCTTGGAAAAAAATAGTTGCTACTACTCAATGAAGCGAATTATTAAATTATTGCTGTATGTAACATTTAAAATTATAACGAATTAGACGAAGTTATAATTTTTTCCATTTAAAATTACTGAATATTTTCTGTTCAATAAAACCCTGGAAATCAATGCATATGAAAATATGTGCTTGGTTCCCGATTGAATCTTTGGCCTAGGAAAAGAACCGGCAAGTCAATTGTTATCAAAATTGAGATTACTGCGCCATCTTACAAATAATAACAACCTAGGTTTTAAGCCCAGCATGCATGTTTGAACAAGAACGGTATTAAGTCATGAGATATTAAATATAAATATTTTCCTATTTTTTTGATTTCGGCGAATGCCTGGGAAAACACAAACAACATTCTCAACGAAAATTGTAGAAATATCCGTGAGATTGTTGGAGTATCAAAATTAAGCACAAACACATCGGTATTAAAAATGTATTAATTACATAGTCTGAGGAGCTTTCTAGCGTAGCTGAAAAAATTATTAACACAGGCGAGAGTTCTCATCTGACTGCCGGCCGGTACAGACGCGAGCAAAAAATTGTCCGATAAGAAGTGTTTATCTAAGTACCTTTAAATTCGCCTTCTTGTTTCGGTTCGCTTAGAAACAAGACCTGTATTAAGATTTCGTAGGGTTAAATTGAGATCTGGGTGAATAGTACTAGGGTCTTTAGAACCACCGATTTTTTCAGTATTTCCGGGGCGGATCCCGGAACTTTTCCCGAAATGATCTCGTACGAGAGAGAAGACGACGTTTCAATTATTTCGCTCGACTCAGACTCAGGGCATTCCTTAAATGATTCCCATTTTCAACTCTACCTAACTAAACTTAGAAAACACCCAAAATGCGGTAGATGCGTGGAGATAATCCCGCTTATTACGAACGCAAATGCAGGTTCTAAGTTAGAAACCAAAACTGCCATAGATACGGTAAACTCACACTTGCCTAGAGACCATAAGGCCGTATTTAAACGTCCAGCCACGGTTTCCTCCAGGATCGATTGTGGCACAAAAAAGACCCACATTAAGGACAACGTCAAACATATTAGCTCTGAAACATCCCCAACTTCGAAGAAGCAGAAGTTAGGGAACACAACATCAAGTGGGTCAAAAGAACCCGATCTAAAAATCGAGGACCAAAAAACGCCATCGCAAAAAGAGCCCCGCAACAGCGAGTCTAATATACTTGCGCAGTTCGAATCTGCGCATCTTCAGACTGCATCGCAAGACAAAACAGAGTTTAAACTGCCCTATAAGCAAATCCATTTTAAAAGGGGGATTAGAACCGTCCAATTAGACATGGGGGGTGAACAAGTACCCACAAAAAAACCGCTTCGAGCCACTTTCAGACACAGAGCCCGATGATATTGATGATAAGAGTAGCGTTGCCTCTTCTCAAACATCCACGGCACGCAACATACAGAGAAAATTTAAAGGTAAGGCAAATAAAACTACCCCTAAGCCTCAAACTAAAAGGCCTGCACTCCCCCCGCCAATCGTGATCAAGGGTGGAGCACAGGATCACAGCATTATCAAGCAAACCCTCCACGACATGCACGTAGTTGATTACAGTCTAAAGTACACGAAGAACTCTGTAATCATCTACTGCACCCAAGCCAAGGATTGGGCCAATTTAAAAAGACTCTTCGAACGTGAAAACGTAGAGTTTCACTCCTACGCCGAGGCGAGTCAGAAGACCCACGCCTTTGTCTTAAGAGGGCTTGATGGGGGGCTTTAAGACGAAGGAAATACGCACCCTGTTAGCGGACGAACACGGTCTTAATGTTAAGGCAGCGTATGAAATGAAGAAGACTAGAGTGCCACTATATTTGGTGGTATTAGAGTCTTCAGTCACCCTGAGAAAGCTAAATCAGGAATGCAGACTACTATCGCATGTTCGCATTTCATGGGAGAATCGCCGTGCCACAAAGACGATAATGCAATGCAAGAGATGCCAAGGGCACGGGCACTCCATGACGCACTGCCAAAAGAAATAGGCCTGCTCCAAGTGTGCAGGTCCGCATCAAATCATCGAGTGTACCAGCAACTCAGTGAAATGCGCGAACTGTTATGGAGACCACAGGGCCATAAGTACCTTATGCCCTGTGTATATCTATAAGATGCAGCAATCTCAACACCCTAACCCTCAACCCAAGAAATAATATAGGCCCGCCCCACCCCCAGCCAACTGCATGGCAAAAGAACAAGAATACCGGAGAGACAAGCGAAGATGTGAGCCAGTACCAGAAGCAATTTCCAGCACTGCGAAACAAAGGACTACCTCAACAACAACAACAGGTTAGTCAAAATCGCAGCCAAGTAAATGCAAATATAAATAAAAACTCTAACATGAATGCTCAATTAAAACCCCAAACCGTAAATGCTACCCAAATTGTAAATAGTATGAATAGCCTGCAAAACGATGTTAACAGAGTTAATAGTCTCGTAAACGTTAGCGAATTAATTCGCGCGTTAAACGACTATGCTAATCTCATCAAGTCCTGCCAGGGAAACCAATTTGAGGTCCTTCAGGCCTCAATGCAGTTCTTCGGCGAGGACTTCAATGGATATAACATATAGATTACACGATGCCCATTAACGTTCTCTCGTGGAACTGTAATGGCATTCGCTCTAAACTCGAAGAATTGAAAAATTTCATTTATGATAATCCTAATTTTCGTATTATATTTCTGCTTGAAACCAACATCGATGTTGATTTCAGGCTGAAATTTTACGATAGACAAGTCCTGCGATTGGATAGACCCGATCGACGCGGAGGAGGCGTGGCCTGCCTGATTCGCAAGTCAGTCCTTTATAAGCAGGTTCTTGGCCTGAGGACCGTCATTGAGCACGTTGCTATCGAGCTTGAAGGTGGCCTGCGGATAGTCGGCGCTTACGCTCCCCCGGGTCTCCGCCTCCAGGAAGAATATATTCTTGCTCTGCTGCCTGCTGGCAGAAAGACGCTCCTGATTGGTGACATAAACGCAACACACGCGAATTGGCGTGGTTTTTCCAACGGGAGCGGACGCTTGTTACACAGGTTAGTGGAGCGGAATATTGACTTGGTCTATCATCAAACTCCCAATCCTACATTTTATCCCAATAACCGATTCAATCCATCGTTCCTGGATATTGCTATCACTCGAGGAATAACTAACTCTGAAGCTCCTAGAGCTGAACGAGCTCAACTCGGACCACCTCCCAATCAAGATTAGCCTACGCTCTAGGCTTCAAGTAGCGCAGGAAACCATCTTGTCCTATAGGAATCTTGATTGGAGGGAGTTCCGAGCGAGGCTTAGCCAAGCAACAGTTATTCCAAGACAAATAGACTCCATCCCGGAACTTGAGAGCGAGGTGCAAGCTCTAGTCACGAACATTCAGCGCGTCAGAGACGCAATCTGCCCTACTGACACACTTCCAGATCACATCCTAAATCTAATCACATCCCGCAACCGTATCCGGCGTAGGTGGCAACGAGCACGGACTGCTATCGACCGTGAACGTTTTACAGCACTTACCGGGGAGATTAAGGATCACATAGCAGCATTCAGAAACAAGAAGTGGATGGATTACGTTAATACTATTAACCGTCACGATGGCTCGCTGTGGAAGCTCGCCAGGCGTGTTCGTGGAGGCACCGCTGAATTCCCCGGTATACAACACCGAGGCGAGGTCATTACTGACAATGTCGGGAAAGCGGGGGCCTTCGCGGATTACCTGGAGGGCGTCTTCAGCGAGGCACCGAACTCTTCACCCTTTCACGACGCCGTAGATGCTGCGGTGCAAACTTTTACCGCCTCTAAATATCCTATCCCCCCCGGAAGTGATTAATAGACTATTAGTCACACCTCTTGAAATCAAGAGAGTTCTAGCTCGCCTACCCGAAAACAAAGCCTCCGGCCCTGACGGTATTCCGTATATACTTCTCAAGAATATGCCGAATAAAGCCGTCATTCATTTAATGCACATCATAAATGCTATTTTGCGACTCCAACACTTTCCGCTTCCTTGGAAGAAAGCGGTGATAATACTGTTCCCTAAACCGGGCAAAGATGCGAGACTCGCAGCCTCGTATCGCCCAATATCGTTGTTAGATACTCTGGGCAAAGTTGTCGAGAAACTCATAATGTCGAGGTTAAGCAATGTCGTAGAAAATCTTAGGATTCTGCCTCAGGAGCAGTTCGGCTTTCGCTGCGGACATAGCACAACTATGCTCGCAGCGAAAGTCGCACAAGACACGCTCAACGGCTTCAACGAAGCTAAGGCAACGGCATTGCTGCTTCTCGACATAGAGAAGGCATTCGACAAGGTATGGCACAATGGGCTTGTTTGCAAGCTCTTCGCTATACATGGCATGCCTTTACATATAGCATCCCTCATTGCGTCGTACCTTGCGAATCGCTCTTTCTCGGTACGTGTCCACAGCGCAGTTCAGACCCTAGACGCATGATGTCTGGAGTGCCACAGGGAAGAGTATTATCACCGCAATTATTCGCTCATTTTATAGCTGACTTTCCGTCTCACCCCTCAACTTCCTTTGCCCTGTACGCTGACGATACTGTGATCTATTCACAATCGCCAGACGTACAGGTAGCAAAGCAAAACCTCATACATCATCTCAACCTTCTAGCCCCTTATGATAGGGACTGAAAAATCTCCGTAAACGCGATGAAGACAGAGTTAGGTATATTAACACACAAACCCAACGTTGACCTTACGCCTATAGTAATAGGCAATGCGGCTATTACGCCGAAGGATCCAGTTAAATACCTAGGGATAGTCTTCGATCGCAAGCTCCTTTTCTCCAAACACGTTGCGGCTGTAAGTACTAAGAACATTATAACACAAAAAAGCCTGAACCCGGTCATTAGAACGAGGTCCTATATGAGCCCGACTAACAAACTCACGATCTACAAGACAATCATTAGACCGACATTACTCTACGGAGCACCAGTTTGGTGCTCGGTAGCGAAGACACACATGAAACACATACAGACGATACAGAACAGATACCTGCGGGTAGCTTTCTCCTTGACTCTGTGGGACCGAGTACGTGTCACAGAATTGCACAACATGGCAAATGTTGATTTTATCGATCAACACATCAACAAAATTGCCTGCAACTTTTATGAACACGGTATCAGGGCATCAGAACTGACCGCAGATATCGCTAACATAAGATACGACCCTCAACGCAGACTAAAACATGGACCATTATACAAACACACGGACCTGTTCTACCAAGAACTACGACCACCCTAAATGACTAACAAACAACTACAATGCACCAACAGATACAACAAGAAAGAATTCTGAATTAACTAACACACGAACACCAGAAACAAGTACTAAACATAAAACGCAGTACGGACATACAAACATTAGCTGAGGCAATAATTGAACGCAAATCGATCACTTAAGACGATGTAATATTTAACGAATTCATCGTTGTGATCGATTTTGCGAAAAATTAGAACCGAAGCAGACAGACTAACGCGGGGAGGAGCCACTCGACCTAGTCGGTCTGAGGGTGGAGCCTCCATGCGCCTACTTATACCGACAAAATAAGCTGACGGACATCAGGACACCACTCACCACTCTCGCCACAGCCCCAGAACCGCGCGTGCTATCCCCTTCTAGCAACTTTTGCGTGTTCCGAGCGAACAACTATATGTTATATTCAGCCTCATAGGCACTCACGTATGCTTTGTATCTCACTATATGCGAAGATATGCAACCTGAAACTGGCATTGATGCCAATCACTTGTATATATTATGTATATATTGTAAATATCAATGTTGTACATTTGTGCCGTTTCGTGTAAATTTTAAACAGGTTTTTTGTAGGTACTTTTTCCTGTATACTTAAGGCATGACCCACACTTGAAACAAACCCAGCAGAGCAATACAGCCACATAGGCAAACATTACCGTAACCCAATTGAAGGGTATATCCCACGTAATTGCATAATACTTGACTGCTATTTGACTAAGCTATATACGGGCCGACATCAGCCCATAGGTCGATAGATGTTTGGTTCGTGGGTGATAACGCGCAGTGAAAGTGCGATACAAGCTCGCGAAATAAGAACAGTAGAAATAGAGTTAGTCACAAAGCATATGTAACGCTCAAATATGAAATAAAGTTTGATTGAATTGAATTGAATTAACACAGGCCCCTAGGGGCCACTGCTCAGCACACATAATTTATAGAAAATGGATTCTGGTGAACACTTACTTTAAAAGTGCAGTATCTATCTGGATATTTAGAGTCAATTTTCACAGAAAATTTATTTTTTAAGTGATCGGTTAACATTTCGACCGTTGTAGAGTCTATACACATGTAAATCCACAAATTTGGGTACCGATTTTAAACCACTAATATTTTTAGATCCCACCACTGTTTAGTGTTGGGTTTTCCTAAGTTTACGATAGGCCACTTTTTCACACGAATCGCCCGCTATTTGATTTCCACGGTTGTTATTATTGCCCGAATAAAATATATTCATTGCATTTTTTAAGCGTTGCCAGTGGCGGATCTAGAGGGGGGCGAAGGGGCTTCATTGTCACTTACTGTCATACTATCATAGTTGTAAATTTGAGTTTTAAACGAGAATGTTGCGATTCGGGAACACTTCTGCAACGGAAATTGAGAGAAATATAGAAGAACTTACACCAAAAAATAAAAAAAAAATTAAAAAAGTCTATATGGAAACAATTTGAAGAGTTCTGCTTCCAGAGAGTCTACGTATTGGAAAAAAAAATATATAGAAAATCTGGCTCGAATTCTGAAATATTGGGCAAGTAATATGCGCAAAAAGGATGGGTCATACTATAAAGTGTTACGAAGACTATCTGGAATGTGGTTGCAAAACTAGTTCAGGAAAAATTTAGCCGTTCTTTTGGAGTTGTTATAGATCCATTTGCAGATATAAGATTCAAGTCTGCTAGAGATCCAGGGACGCTGTTCGACGGAAATTGCAGGTTGAGCCAGAAAAAGAAAAACCAGTTCATCAGCATTCAGTTACGTTGAATTTTTGAAAATATTCACACCTTATGACGAAACTACACCAATTGGACATCAGAAGCAATGTTTCCATGTTTATCCATGGTCACCAACTTCTTATGTGGAGATTGCAGACGATCGTTGTGAATGGTTTGTAATCTTACACTTTTTAGTGTCCAGACCAATTTTTTCGCAGATAGGTTTGTCCATTTTGATATACTGTTAATTTCCAAATTCATGTTTTTATACCATACTCCTTTTTCGCAATTGGGATTGAAAGACAAAAATAGCCTCTCTGTTGTTAGGCTGGGATTGGTTGCCATTTTTTCCATAAGCTTCAAATATAGACGGACTGGACATACACGTTCGTTAGTCTTGTTTTTTACCAGCCATTTACTATTTGTTAGTGCTTTTGAACCTCCATGTAAAGCCTTCGAGAATATTGGATTATATCCCACTTGCCCACAGAAATCACCTTTAAGGTCAAGTTCCTTTTGAAAATAATGCATTTCGCAATTTGCAGCTTCCTTACCGCGCCATCAAGTTCAGAGGAGCCAATTTTAAAAAAAATCTTCTGTAACCCGTCTGGATTGTTCTCTTCGTAGGATTCCGCCATTTTTCAAAAGTTGTTCCAATATGAATGCTTTGAACTTACCTTCCCATTTTCTGGTGCTGCTTGCAGTTGCCGACGTTTCACATCTCTGGCCAAGCGAGCTGATTTGAATATAATGTCTTAAAAGGGATCAATTTTCCTATCAAATTCCTTATAATATTTATCTTGAACCGTTTGGGCAGTTGTATTCCATAAAGACTTTATACTTGATTCTTTATAGTCTTCACCTTTTTTTTCTTCATGTTGTATCCGTAATCTATTAAAATTTTTGATAAATCTTCAGGCAAAGTATCTTTCTAATTTATATTTTCTTTCCAGCAGAAATTGATAAAATTGTTTCCACGCTGACTTCTTTAATCTGACTGTATTTTGGGGTGTTGTTTTACGAACTGCTTCTTCTATTTGGGTTTGTCAAACTACTAATATTTGTGTAGTTCAAGAAAACACTTGCACTATTTAAAGGTTTCTAATAACGTAGCCCATACAATTAGATACGTAAACAAATAAAAAAATAATAATCATCATGACTTATTAACTGCCAGTCCAACGTTATTTTCTACCGCTCCCAAAGCAACGATAAGCTTCAAACTCAAACTTTTTTTCCGCCTACTGCGGTGATGCTTACTCCGTATTGTCTTGATCGCTGGTATTTCGTTCTTGCTCGTGACAGGTTAGTTAAAAAAAATTTCTTCCGAATCTGTTTTCACTTGAGAAACTAATTTTTTCACATGAAAACTCGTGTTAATGAAAAAATGTCAGTTTGAAATGACTTTTTATTTAAATGTCAAAAAATTGTCGCTGAAATACCATGTTGCTTAGTTTTGCCGACCACCAGTAAGGTAGGTACTTGTATTGTCACCTGAATACCGATTTTATTGCCGGTGTAATAGACTCTAGTGAAATAGTCATACGAATTGGCTTTTCGAGGAGGTGAAGCATGTAACTGTTTAATCGAATTTTTTTAAGAGGAAAAGCATCACTAACAAATAGGATTGAATACAACCGTATATTTTCGAAAACATGTCAAGGTGATAATTGCAACGGACAACAAATGGCTTATAAGGGACACTGCTAATGAAGACATCTGTCCTGTCAGGTAAACCAAATCTTTCTAACGTTTTCCCAAAACTTTTTACTAAAAAATACTGTTTTTCTTACAGATTGTACAGAAAATTCATTTCAAAAATGGGAGGCAATATAAAGACAAACCGTCTTTTTCTCACTAGTAATCTGGATTGGCAAAAAAATGGCGTATATGGTACAAAAACTGTCCGGTTGGTAGGAACGAACTCTCAGAGTGGACAAGCATTTCAGCTACAAAAATTTGCCTGGACATGACAAAATTTAAATTTACTAATCATTCTCATCGGACCACTACCGTAACGCAGTTAGCAAAAACCGGAGTAAATGAAAATCAGTTAACAAAAATTACGCGTCAGGCATTGTAGATTCAATAAAACCTTACTTACAACTGGACAAGGACTTTCACGAAGAGTTGATAAAGAAAATTAGAGAAAATAGGAATTAGAATGAGTTCAGTGTTTCTTCAGTTTCGACAATCGGTCTCAAGTAGCGTTATTTCCTTTCAATGTTCATCGGGTGCTGTAAATAATTTTAATAATTGTATTTTTCATTGTCACAACTTTAATAAGTAATTTTAATAATATGAAATGATTTTTAATTTAATATCTATTTGTTGTTAAAATTAAAAACAAAAAAAATTGTGTGTGTACTATTTTTGGAAAATAAAATTTCACTCGTATGAATTTTGTGTGCATTTTTAAGGTTGAACTTTAAGATATTTCCAAGTTAATTTTTTTATGCCTAATAATGCTGCACATGTGCGGACTATCGATAATTTGCGCTAGTGCAGTATTATCGCATAATTTTGATATGATTGGCTAACACAGCAATGACTAGCAGGTATTTTATTATTAAAATGTCAATTTTAACAGATGAATTAAATTTTCTCTGTCATATTTACTTCCATCAATTCATTTCTTGATACCTGGTAGGCACGTGGTTTCTTCTGCTTTCTTGGAAAGATGAAAACATCTTTGAGGTCGCTAGTAATAGAATTCAATTATTTGATTATTGAATTCTTTTATGCTGAAGATAATCACCGTTGAAAATGTAGAGGTTAGTGATCTATCAAAATGGAATAAATCCCCGACTATTAAATAGAGTGGGCCAAAACCTAGTATGATCAAATTCTTCATCTAATTGAAATACCTTGATCAGTTTAATAAAGTTATAGGGATTGATTTCAAAGCAAGTATAACAATTTAAAGACATACAATTCTCTGTTAGTTTATGAGTTTTTTTAAAGAAGTGGCGTACCATAACTTACATAACCTGAATTTCAAATCGCGATCTTGCGAAATTAGGACATCAATTAAAAAATCCCTAACTTTTAAAACGTTTTTGAACCAGCTAATTCAGGAATATTATTGTTCAGAGCTCCTCTAACTAGTGAGTGACAGATCTTCTGCACGCTTTTATTCTTCATTTTGTCTTCTGATCAGATGTCGCTCCGTTTTACAAAATGCTTGCTTTTGTTCACCTTGCGAATGAGTAAGTCAAGGTTTTTACAGCTTGCAACACAATTTCCGAAAACTAATACGGTATTGCGTTTTAGAAGTCTTACGCTTAATTTCGTCAAGATGTGAATAATATCTTATAAAACACAATCTGTGAAATTCTGAATTTAAATTCAACTATTTTTGAGTATTGTCCAAAATGTCAATTTTGAAATGCCAATATTTTAAAATCAATTAAATTTACACCAAACGTGTGCAACATGATGAAATTCAGAATTTCACAGAGATTCTTTTTCTTCTTCTTATTTCGCCGTCTCCTTACGAAGGATGGCGATCCAAATTGCCAGTGTGGTCTTGGAAACAGCTGCTCGGAAGATCTCTGCGGATGTGCGCCCAAGCCACCTGCGGATGTCCTTCAGCCATGAGTTCTGGCGACTTCCGATAGATCTTTTTCCCTGAATCTTCCCTTCGATGATGAGTTTCAGGATTTCGTATCTGCTGCCCCTCATAATATGTCCAAGATACTGTGTTTTGTTTTCTTTTATCGTTTGTAGCAGTTCCTTTCCTTTGTTCATACGTCTTAGAACTTCTATATTGGTTATCTTCTGTGTCCAAGAAATTTTGAGCATGCGTTGATAGAGATACATCTCAAATACGTCGATTCTCTTCTCTGTTATGGGATCAAAGGTCCAGTTTTCACTGCCGCATAAAAGGAGAAGGAACACATAGTAACGGGGCACGCGTGTCCTGAGCTACAAGCTCAATTCCAATCTAGTAAAGAGCTTCTTCATACTAGCGAAGACCTTTTTCGCCTGTTCTATTTTCGATCCGATTTCACTTTTAGGGTCGCAGTCCTGATCTATCGAGGTGCCCAGGTATTTAAACGAGGAGACCTGCTCTATATCTTTGCCTTGTTTGGTCAAGGATATATTCGTATGTGTTTTGGAGAAGACTATGGTCTTGGTTTTGGATATGTTCATGAAAAGACCATATCGTTCGCTTCGTTTGACTATTTTATGGATCATTCTCTGTAATTCACTTGGACTGCTGGTTATAATAACGATGTCATCCGCGTATCTTAAGTTACTTATTACCTTCCCATTCACTACTATTCCTCCTGCTGTTTCGTCAAGTGCTTCTCTGAATATTGCCTCCGAGTATATGTTAAAAAGAAGCGATGACAAAACGCAGCCTTGCCTCACTCCTTTCATGCTAGAGACATTTTCTGACGTTTTGCCGTTTATTCGGATTGGCGGATTGTCTCCAATATAGTTCACTAATCACACGAATGTCCCTATTATCTCTACCTGTAAATGTCAAGATCTATATTACTTTTTCGTGTTTAACGCAGTCAAATGCCTTGCGATAGTCTATAAAGCATGCGTACACGTCAACATTCATATGTCTACATCTTTGTATTAGGACTTTCAGAGAGAAGAGGGCTCCCCGTGTGCCAACCCCATTCCGGGATCCAAACTGGGTTTCGTTAACTTGGGTCTCGCATTTGCGGTAAATTCTTGTGTGGATTACTCTTAAGAAGGCCTTTAGAACATGTGACATGAGACTTATCAGGCGGTAGTCGTCACAGTTCGAGGAGCCAGCCTTTTTGGGCAGGGTGATGAACGTAGATCTTAGCCAGCTAAGTGGTATCACTTAGCTTAGCTTACAGTGATGTAAGAAGATCACGACCTGATTCGTCGTTTTCTACCATAATCTGCAGAGTTTCAGCATAAGAAACTTCTTCACTCTTTGTAATTTCAGGTCCGATCTCTTCAGCATCGTCGTTTTTTGGTGGAAGGTTAGATCTGTTGTCTTTGAATAGTGTTTCAACATACCCTTTCCATCTTTTAAGTTTTTCTTCTATTCCAGCTACTATTTTTCCCTTGGCATCTTTCAAAACTGCTGCTGATTGCTTTCGACATCTTCCTACGAGTTCTTTAACTTTCTTGTGTACGTTGAATGTATCGTATGTTGCTTGCAGTGATTCTATCTCCTGACATTTTGCTGACAGCCATCGATCTTTGGTTTCTCTGCATTTTTTTCTGATTGTTTTGTTGAGTTCTCTGTATTTGTCTCGGTTCTGTTCCTTGTGCTTCCTTCTTTCATCCATCAAGGACAGTATTTCCTACATCATCCACTTTTGCTTTTTAATGTTTTCTATGAACCGTATCTGTTGCTCTTGGATATTGTTAATTGTTCTCTCTATTACGCTCCAGATTGCCTCCGTCTGTTCTATCTTAAGGTATTTCATTTCTCTTTCTAGTGAGCTTGTTACTTGCTCTTTTATATTAGGATCTCCCAGTCTTCGGATGTCTATGACTTCTGTGTTTGTTTGTCTCTTTGCTTTTTTAAAGCGGTGTAGTTCGAATTCCATAACAACTAGATTATGATCAGATCCCACGTCCGCTCCTGGATGGAGCAGCCTTCACATATCTTTGGAATTGTTTATTCAGTAGTATGAAATCAATTTGATTTCTCACTATATTTTCGGTGGTGTTTGCAGGAGAGGTCCATGTATATAGTCGTCGTGGATGGAGTTTGAAAAATGTTTGGTAATTACTAAGTCCTCCTCTGAGCGACTATATCAGCCTCCTGGCCAGCTCCGATCATTGCGTTCAGATCTTCCATGATCTGTGTTATTTCACCTTTCTTTGTTGTCCGCATCAGTTCTTCAATATCGTTATAAAAGAGTTCAACGTCATCATCAGGTTTATCTCCCGTAGGGGCATATATTTGAATTCCGTTCAATATCCTACGCGAGGTTTGTATTTTTATAAACATGGCTCGGTCGTTGAGGGGGACAAAATCTCAGACCGATCCAGCCACTGCTAACGTTACCAGAATTGCAACTCCGTATCTGTGCTCTCTGTCTGTTCCTCCAGAATAATAAAGATATCCATGGTCCTGTTTTCTGGGTGCCGGATCCCGGCCATCGTACCTCGCTAAGTCCGAGGATACTGATATTCATCCTGCGCATTTCCAATTCTACTTTCGATAGTTTTCCGGGAATAAATAATACAGAGTTTACAAAACTGTAATAGGATACAGTATGCTACTTTTAAAATATCAGAGCTGCTACTACTTTTTAGTAGAAGTACACACACTGCATCGTTGAAAATGTTTTAGATCGATGAAGCATATCGAGTTAGGATTTTTAATCAAATTTCGAAAACGATTCTAGATCGGTTCTCCAGAACTTGTAATGTACTATTCACACTGAATCACGGTGCAAAATCTTGGTATAAATTCTAATATGTATCTGCTTACCAAAGTCCACAGAAAATCCCTTGAAAATGCTAAAAATATATACAAAAATGCCAAAAAGTTCCACCAAAAAAATCAAAAATTCCTCCACAAAAATTCACAAAAATGCCAATAATTTCAAAAAAATCAACAAAAATACCAAAAAATGCACTTGGCGTGTACAAAAAAATTCCAGCTGCGATTTGCCCCTCGATAAATTAATTTACAAATTCCAGTCAAAATGCCACCCAGAAATTCGGGAAATAGGGGTCTGGTTTGTCCGCTCCAAGGTCGGCGTTGCTGTTCCGAAATGTTCATTTATGCCGAAAGAATTTCCAGTCGCCATTTTGTCAAGACAATTTTCATAGGTGTAGACACTTAATAATTATATTTCTATTGGTACTTATCTGACAAATTAGGCAAATGAAGCAAATATTTCAAATATTTTTTGAATGCTTAGTTTCCACAGAATATCAAAATTTTGCAAAGGGAAATATTTCTGGCCCTCGCCTCGTCAGATATATTTCCCTTAGCAATATTATCATTCCTTCCATATATTATTCTCCTAGTTACAATAATAGCATAAACAATCAGACAAAGCAAAATTTGCCTATAATTAGTATATAATTTTAATAAACAATCCAGAAAATATATAAAATTATTCTTGGATATTACCTACGGAAGCAAGCAGTTGCAAATAGTATGTACTTATAAATATGTTGCGATGTTTCGAATCTAAGGCTTAATGTTAACGACCTGAGTCAGTTCAGAAAAACCATCAATCATCACTATTAGAAATATAAGAGAATACTGTCTGGCATTTTTGATATAACCATTAACCACACAAAAAAGAGGTTAAAAGGCTTGATATCGCAAAGGGTGTAGAAAAAATAAAAAGCATCGGTTAAAATTCGGCAGTCAAAATGTATAAAGGGTTTTTGTTTGGGGGCTGGAGGATTTCATAAATGGAGCAATCGTAGTTGAACATGACGTCTCATATTATATACTGAAAAAAATATTCTCGTCATTTTTAACAATCGTCGAACATGACAATAATTATTTTCGTGTATTATTGATGTCTATTTTTTGGCGGACTTCAATAGACTCGAGTATCAAAATAATTTAAAAGCTTTCTTTGAAATAATAATATAATGTAGATCTATGATAGATTTTTATGTTAAAAACTTGTCGTGAGGCATGGCTTTCTGATGGTGATAGGTCTGAGCTTTGTGAAATTCCCAATTATCAATTGTTTAGACAGGATCGAGTGGGAAGGAGAGGAGATGTGGTTGCATATGTGAAGGATGTTCATAGGGTTGAAATCATTACACTCAAATTTAACGTAAATGGGCATATTCAGGACTAAAATAGCAAGGAAAAATTATGCTTTTATCTTTTTTGTTGACCACCATTGCTAAACTTTAAAAGCCCGATTTTGACAATATTTTCTCTTGCCTTTATCCAACTGGAAATGAGATTTTCGCCTAGGTGATTTTAAGATTTATTTGCTTAACTCGCAAAATCCACTAACTTCTTCAAGGCTTACCAAAATTCACGAATCTCCAAAAAATACGGTCGCAGAAAACAACGAACTTACAACAGCCAGGACACTACTTGCCCAAATGCCAAAGGCGAGGCTGCTCCCAAGGAGGGGTCCTATCACAACTGCTGTGGGCCATTCTGAGTCTACTAGACAAGATGGAAAATTAACGATATTTCTGCCTAAGCTACGCAGACGACTTAGTCATAGTAGTCAGGACAAGGAACATGGGCTATGTTTCAACAAGGGCACAAAAGGCTTGAACATAGTAAGCAAATGGTGTGAAGAGGAACATCTGTCAGTTAATCCGCTGTAAATCAAAAGAGTCCCATTCACAAAGAAAAGATCATTAAAGGATCTGAAAAATCCAAAGCTCAGCGGGATAATAATTTCCTTTTCCAAAGAAGTCAAACATATGGGTGTCACTTTTGACTAAGGTTTAACTTGGGGACCGCGAGGTCGCTCAGAAAGCAGGAATTGCACTGAACAGATGCAGGCGAGAGAAGCTGGAGCTAAGCCCCGAATTGAATCTCTGGTTGTACAAAATGGTGGTAACGTCCATCCTAACCTATGGCTCTATAGCCTGAGGCATAAAGACCACTCAAACAGGTGCAATCAGGCAACTAGAAGGCGTACAATGGTTGACATATCTGTGTGTCTAGGGGGCGATGAGAATAACCCCAACTGTAGTACATGAAGTTCTGCTAATAAATCTACCTCTATTACACAACCTCATAGAGGGTAACGTAAGAATGGTACAATACCGGCTCAAACAAGGCAACAAGACAGCGATGAGATCAAGTATATCTTCGAAATGCCATTAGGCGAAACAACCCCCTCCTTTGGGTTTGATCGACCCTTCTCGGTAGCAATTATAGGCAGAGAAGAATGGCAGAATGGCCTCCTATAAAAGCAGACCAAGCATGGTATAACGACGGCTCTAAGACCAGTAAAGGGGTGGAAGACGGAACCAACGGACCAAGGTCAAATATCTCCAAAACATGGGCAGTCAAGCCACAGTGTTTCAAGTAGGGGTCGCGGCAATTCAACACTGCGCCATGTAGATAGAGAAATTGAACATTAGAAAAAGTAGGGTAGTCATATACTCTGACAGTCAGGCTGCCTTAACAGCTGTTAGTGCACACGAGGTCACATCTAGACTAATTAAAGATTGCATAAGTGCCCTTGAAGAGATCGGTCGTAATAATAAGCTCATCATTGCGTGGGTTCCGGGACATGAAGGCTATCAAGGCAACGAAGAAACCAACAAACTTGCGAAACGGAGCGCAAGTAAAGTTACGTTGGGACCTGAGCCCTACTGCGGGATAGCAGGATAAGTCTTCAAAACAGCAGTTAAAAGCTGGATAGGTAAACAATCCCTAAACTGGTGGTTACAAATACCCAGGCAACTACAGGCCAAACAGTTCATAAAACACACCTCCCAAAGACGCAAGACGATAAGAATATTAGTGGGTCAGCTGATTGGGCACTGTAGAATGAACAGACACATGGCAAAGATCAACCTGGTAGATAATACCCGTTGCAAGCTCTGTCAGGAGGAGGAGCAGGAAACTCCAAAATACGCGTGGTGCAAGTGTGAGGCTCTCTGCAGGCTCAGGTATGCAAGGCTAGAAGAGACAAAATCCGGACCTGCAAGGTACATGGAGGAGCCGGTACTCCATTTGTGGAGTCTGATTAGGAAGATCAGAATGGATGAGGTCCTCTAAGCATGGTTCGGAGTGCTACAATAAACCTGCACGGGTTGCAGTGGAAGAGGCGGGTACCAGCGCCAACTCCTTCAATTCTATTCTAAACCAGCCAGTCAAATGGGTATAATTATCATCCAGTATACCTATATATTCCAGAAAACGATTCACTTTTGAGAATAACCATTGATAAAGAAGTAACAGAGTCTGAATAATGTAACAATAAATCTTGCATTTTCCTGTTGCAGATTGTTTCTTAATTTTTTGATAACATTCCAAGTGTTTCTCAAATTTAATTTTTTTTTTAAAACTCTTCTAGAGAACAAAAACATTTACTAATCAAGTACTTATTGACTACGGATTTGTATTTTTTTTATAGGTAGCATTTTCACAGAAAATTGCAATTGATTATACATCCTTGGCGCATAAAATGATATACCTGTCCTTATTTTATTAATTCTATGATAATTTATACATATATGCCCTCTATTTCTCGTCAGATGATCATGGACGCTTTCATGTGTCGATAACAGTGATAATTTTCTTTAACATAAAGAAGACACTAGTAGATATTATACAGAAAAGATACTGTCAAGATTCCTAAATGTAGGAAATTTTGCATACAGTCATCTCGATATCCCATCTTTGCTATCACTCTCACGTCCTTTCTTTCAAGGCTGAATATTCTATTGATGCTTATTGTATGACTCCATGCTAATAATACATATTAAAATCCTTGATTCAATGCAAAAATAATAAGTAAACATCAGCATTCTCTCAGACAGCACATTCACCAGACCTCTCAACGTATATACACCCGAAGTCACCTTACCACACAATCCGTCGATATGCACATTCCGGGTCATTTTTGGATCAATTTGAACTTCCAGGAAATTTTAATGAACCATTTAGCAATATTCGACCGTGACTCACTCACCGCTATTTGTGTATCATTAAGTCCCTTGGCCCTTTTTCCAACGTTTGTGTCTTCAGCAAATACTACAAGGTCGGCGTTGGGGTCACAGCTGTCAAGATCATTAATGCAAATGAAAAGGAGCAGCGGCCCAAGTACCGAGCCCTATGGAACTCCACAAAGTACGTCCTCCAAATCAGATGCGGTACCATTTATATCAACAAGCTTAGATATGCAATAATTAGTTCTCAACATTGGAATCAAATTTGTAGTACTTTAGGTTTGCTAGCAGCAGTTTAAACAAGACAGAATGAAACGCTTTGTTAAGGTCACAACCTAACAACATAAGGCATGAAACTTCTGAAACCACACTGTGTAGAATTAGATAATTTATTTATTTCAATGAAAGAAGATATTCTGTTTTATAAAGACCTTTGAAATACTTTAAAAAATATCGATACTATTTATATAGGTCTATAATTGGTTATTTCTTTGGAAGGTCTTTTTATATGTATAGGTATAACCCAGCTCTTTTTAATGAAGATGGAAAAAGTGAGTTTTTAATACATTTATTTAGGAGTTTTGTAATTGGAGAAATTATTTCATTTATTATACTTTTGATTATTTTACTACTTAAGCCATAATAGTCCCGGCTATTTTTATTTGTAATCACTTTAATTAAATCCCTTACCTCAATAAACGTTATCTCTCTTATTTTAAATATCAAATTGTTAAGCTTCATCAGTAGCCGCTTTGAGTCCACTGCTGAACATAGGCCTCCCGTATATCATTTCATTTCTTCCGGTCTTGAGCACTTTGCATCCAGTTGTGTTCGATGCGCTTGATGTCACCCGACCATCTTGTTGGGGGACGTCCTCGGTTTGGCTACGCTACATGTCTAGGTCTTCAATCTTCAATCTAGAATCTTTTTTGTCCATCTTCCATCCCTGACTCTGGCAACATGGCTTGCCCAGTTCCATTTCAGCGTTGTAATTCTTTCAACTGCATCCGTCACACCGATTCTTTCCTTGATTGTATTATTTGGAACTCTGCCTCTGAGGGATATATTCAGCATTGATCTCTCCATTTCTCTCTGTGCTACTTGGATCTTGTTTATTACCTTCCTGGTAAGGGTCAGTTGCTTCTGCCCCATATGTTAGAACCGGAAGTACACATTGGTCAAAGACCCTCCTCTTCAGACACATGGGAATACCAGATTGAAAGACATGCCTCAGCTTTCCATAAGCTGCCCATATTAGTCCTATTCTTCTGTTTAATTCTGTGGTCTGGTCAATTTAGTCTCATGGCCCAGATAAGTACACTCTTCTTCTATTTGCGTGCCGTACCTTGAAATATTTTTGGCCAATACAAGGTTGGCCATGTATTGTGTTTTAGAGAAGTTAATTTAAAGGCCAACTCGTGCACAAGAACTTTGAAGGTCTTGAAGAAGTTGACATGCATGATCCACCATAAGGACTATGTCGGCTGCAAACCTCATGTTGTTCAGATACTTCCCATTTATGTCGATTCCAATATTTCCCCAACTGTTCTTCATGGCGCTCTGCTGCAAAGTATTGAAGAGTTTGGGAGAGATGGTGTCTCCTTATCTAATACCTTTCTCCAAGGGGAATTTAATTGCGTCGCCATAGTACATTCTGAATGCAGCTGTTGCGCTATTGTATAAATTGCAAAGAAGGGTTGTGTAATTACACTTTGTAAGTGCTCTCAACATGGAGATATGCTATACTGAGACAAATGCTTTCTCAAAGTCTACACATATCACTATCAATGGCTTTTTGTATTCTGCAACTTTCTCCATCAAACTCTTTATAACTTGAAAGCGATCATTCGTTCCAAAGCCACTTCTAAATCCGGCTTACTCCAGTGGTTGGTGGAAATCTAGTCCCAGTGTATTAGTGATTATTCTCATGAAGAGCTTATATAACTGGGATAATGAGCTGATAGGTCTGTGGTTTCCAAATTCATTTATGCCTCCCTTTTTGTGTATGATTATCACAATGGCATTGTTCCGTTGTTCTGGTGTTTTTCCTCCAAAGAGGCAAGCATTATAAAGAGATTTTAGGGCTTTTATGACGCATTTGCCTCCCTGTTTTATCATTTCACCTACAATGCCATCTTCTCCAAGTGTTTTGTTGTTCTTCATGCTTTTTATGACTGACTCAGTTTCTTCTATGGTTATCTGGAAGTTTCTCAGACCCTTGGTTTTGTATTACTGGGATTTCCACCTCTTCAATGGAGTCATCCTGACTATATAATGTCATTTCGATAATTTTCAGGGTCTCTTGTGGTTCGTAAATAGTGTGTCCTTATTTGTTTTTTAACTTGTAAATATTCCACTTTCCTGTCTTCAACGTTCGTTTTTCATGCCTTTTATAACTGACTCAATTTCTTCTACGGGTTTATCTGGAATTTCCTCAGACCCTTGATTCCGTATTACTGGGAATTCCACCTCTTCAATGGAGTCATCCTTACTATAAAATGTTCTATAGTACCCTTCAATGGTTTTAGGATCTCTTGTGGTTCTTAAATGGTGTGTCCTTATTTGTTTTTAACTGGTAAATATTCCTCTTTCCTGTCTTCAACTTTCGTTTTAGAACCTACAGGCTTTTATTTTGTTCTATGGTTCTATGAAATGTCTTTTATTTAAACTTCTTAGCTCTGCTGTCTTCGTTATGTGCTTATCTTTCATTTCCCTTCTTCTCTGCATTAAATTTATTGTGTCTTCAGTGAGTTTTTTACTCTTCCTTGTCTGCCCATCCTCAGACTTCTTTTGCGCCTTCTTTAGTAACTCCACTAACGATTCATTAAGCCGTTCAATGTTGTTTTCGTCTTGCACACTGTTCTGTAGGTTTTTCCCTAGTTTTTTCCTGATATGCCCGCGTGTCAGTAATCGAAGTGAATTTGCACTTTTCGGTCCTTGTTACCATTTTTCTTCTTTCCTTCTTCACATTTAAGAATACCATTGTTCTAACCATTCTATGGTCGCTACCTGTTGAAAATTTGTTTAATACACTTACGTCTTGAACAGTCTTTTTTTGTTAGAAATTATAAAGTCAATTTCGTTCTTGATTACGCCATTAGGTGACTGCCAAGTCCATTTTCTTTGCGGGCTTTTTTTAAAATAGGTTTTCATGACATATAATATCTGTTGAAGAAGACATTCTATAAAAATTTTACCCCTTTCGTTCCTATTTCCATATCCGTGTGGTCCAACTATAAACTCTTAATCGTCTTGTTTGTGGTCTATTTTGGCGTTTAGGTATTCCATCATTATCATATATTTGATGGCTACCTCTTGTATTGCAGTTTTAACATCGTCGTAAAACCATTCCACTTCTTCATCTGTGTAGGTGCATATACCTGTATGACCTTCAATCGATTTTGTTCACTTATTTTGTAGAATAGATATATAACTCTATCACTTATGCTTTTAATTGTAAGTATGTTCCTTGTGTGCTTCTTATTTAGAATAAATCCAACGCCACAATTAGAAGAATCTCATCTATAATATAACAGGTGTCCTGACGAAAGTACAATTTGTTCCTTGCCCTCTCGCCGTACTTCTGATAGCTCAAGTATATCCCACTTTATATGTTTCAGCTCATCTTCTAGTTCCACAAGCTTTTCGTCCGCCATCAGTGTTCTCTTGTTATATGTTGCCATAAACCATATTCTTTGCCGTTGTCGTTTATGGTGGTAGCCCAGTCCACTTCGGGGATTCTTAGCACCTTCTGCACCTCTACCTTCGAGACTGCTATCGTAGTCTAGTTTCAAGGGACCGCCGGAGACTAAGGGCCTTGCTCTTGCTTTGTTTCTCATCTTACGGGGAATTTTCGCCGTTTTCTCTACCACGCTGTCCGGGTTGATGATGGATCTGGAGGGTTTTATTTTTGTACGCTCTTTATAAACGGATATACCGCCGTGACTCGGTCGTCAGAGCCTCGTCTGTAAAAGCAGCGTGCGCCACGAGCAGGTGAGGCTGACCTTTGAGTAGGAGAGGCTATTTGAGACGCTTCACTACCCCCTTATGTCATTTGATCACTTCTTGACATCTTCACTTCACCCCTTCGGCTTAGCTGAATACAAACCCGAATAAGACCTAATATATTCTTCAGAAAACTTATCAGATGCTGGCAAATGTTCCAAGAGCTTTCGGGAAATATCTACGAAAAACTTATTGATGAGATTGGGTTCAAGGCTACTATACATGGTTGTCTTTTTATTACCCATTTTTTAATTATTTCTGACCACTTTCCACAGAGCTTTAGGATGTGTATTTTGATTTTCAATGTACGCATCATTTGCCAGTTCAGTTCTGATCTATAATAATGCATTGTGAAATTTTTTAACAACAGTCTGGTATAATCCGATTCGTAGGTCCCACTCAAATCTCTGTAGAACTTTAGCTCCTCTCGTTTTGCCCTAAGTTGTTCATTAAACCAAGAGAAATTGGATTTATTTTTTTATGTTAAAAATTTTTAGTATATCTATAGACGGTGGCAATGGCAAGGAATCCGCGTTGCGACTGACACCAAAATTCCCAAGAATTGGAAAGATTCCCTGCGGCACAATGCAAACAAGATGGACTTTTTCGGACTTCTCGCGGATGTGATTCACACTTGCACTACTCCATCTGGCTGTCTTTTGGTCTCCACGAAGGCAGAAAGTGTAAAAATCGTCCGGTGTCAAGGCAACATTATTGGCTCCTTGTAATCATGAGGAAGGGGACTCTAACTACTTTTATTTATTAACGACGCGACGTAATTAAGCGCATATTTTCAGGACCATCCACGTGTCAGGCTATACCTGCTTTTCATGCATTCACCGGCTGTGACAACGTTAAATTGTTCTATGGAGTGAGAAAAAAACTGCATGAAATGCATTCGTGATGAATCCAGAAACAGCGCTTTATTTCCAACACCTCAGTGAAGGACGATTGCAGGAAGCAATCTCTGATTTATATGCTAGTGATTCGTTCATTCATCCACTATAGACTTTTAATAAAAACTTAATTACTTTATTTTTTTTATTCGGTTAACAAATAATTTAGCAAAAGTCAAACAAAAGGTTGCAGTTAGTAAAATGATAAAGTTTTTACTTTGTAATATTACCAAATAATGACTTGCTAAAGCAAAATATTAAATACACGTTTACTGTGCATTGTATGTAACTTTATCCGCGCCTCCATCCCCCACCCACACCCTCACCCACCATGACGACAGCGACGTAACATTGTACTCGTTTGTTTTTACAAAAATGACGCATTTGTAAGTCCATTATAGGGTTATCGTTATGAGTTTTGGAGTCAAAGGATCTATAGGTATGTTTTGAGTGTGAGGAATCTAAATCTGTCCTCGACATTGAAGTCGAGTGCGCGGTGTTAAAGGTACAGGCCTTTTTCCGAGCAAAAGCGCTGTTTTCAGCCTGGGAGGTAAGTAACTGCCACCTCCACCACTTGGCGGGGGATACCGTCGTAGTAACACTTCTTAAAAGTTACTAGTACTACATACGTACAAAAGCGCATCCCAGCCAAATGAAATGCAAAGTTGGTGCCGCTAACGTCCGTACTATAATTATCAGTCAGTATACCTATGACTTCCAGAGAAAAAAAATCACCATTGAAAATATCCGTTCATAAAGAAGTAAATGGGTTTGAATAGTATGACAATTTTGTTCAACCTGGTCAAAAAAGAATCCGTTACTTTTAACAATTCCCAAGCCAGTGTAAACTGTTAAAATACAGGATGTTTTTGTCTCTAGAATGTGAGAGAGTTTTATATGATTGTATTTGTTTGTGCCACTTTGTTCAGGTCAATGATGCCGTAAATTGCAATAATGATGTTTTAGATTAAGTTTTTTCTAATTACTTGGGTGTCTATGTTAGTAAGTGCGTTACACCACTATCAATGATTGACGCTCACCATCCACCCTTGGATATAGGGTTAATTACTTGGGTCTATATTAATAAGTGCGTTACACCACTATCTATGGTTGACGCTCACCATCCACCCTTGGATATAGGGTTAGGTCATAACGGCGGCGCGGCGCCCCGGTGAATGCTGCTATTGATTTTGAATTGGAAAACATAAATTTCTCTCGGGCAGATTGTGATTCATTAAACAATCACTTTGTAAGTGTCTTGGATGATGGTGGACCCGATGTTGATAGGGCCGTTGAAGTATTTTATTCCATAGTTTATGTTGCCGTTGATGCATATGTTCCAATGAAACCCAAATGTTCTCTGAAATATCCGTTCTATTATTCTAAACTCTAAGAAAAATACTGCTTTTAATAAATATTAAAACCCAAATTGTGATCTGATGAGACTGGTTACAAGCAATTAAGAAGAAATTCCAATATATATAATGCTGATTATAATATATTTTTAAATACTACACAATCTAATATCTTGCGAAGCGTGAAATTCCTATGGTCATATATCAGATCAAAGCGCGATGTTCCTCCAGGAGGAGGAATGAAGTATAATAATATTGTGACTTCAAATTCTAATGAGTTGGTTAATTTATTTGCCGCTTTTTTCTAGTCACTTTATGTGCGCTACAACAATGCTGGTGCTGACCTGAGCGATAACTCACGTATATCTAGTGACGCAAGTGTGTGCAGCGTCTCCGTTGACAGTGATGTCGTGTTTGCAAGATTAATCGATCTCGATGTAAACAAGAGCGCTTGCACCCACTGTTTCTTCAGAACTGTAGTTTGACCTGTCCGACTTTGGCGGTACCGCTTGCTTGCAACTACGATTTGTTTCTGAGCAACGGTGTCTTTCCGGCTGTGTGGAAGTCGGCGAATGTTACGGCCCTGTTCAAGGGTGGTGACCGGAGTGATGTGCGCAATTATTGGCCCATTTCTGGATTAAATTGTGTAGCGAAGGTGTTGAAAAAATAGTTACGAAACTTTTGCAAGATGTTTTCAGAAATAGCATCTCGGCTTATCAGCATGGTTTTTTTCCGGGTAGGTCTTGTCAGACGAACATAAGCCTATTTTCAAACTTTTTGGCGACTGCTATCGATGCAGGTTTACAAATAGACACTGCTTACTTTGATTTTCAGAAGGCATTCGATAGAGTAGACCATCATCATCAAACAGCCATTTTTGTCCACGGCTGAACATAGGCCTCCTCAAGACGTTTCCACTTCGTTCTATTCTGGGCTTCTTAGATCCAATTTCCGGCAATTCTTTTGATGTCATCTGTCCACCGGGTCGACGGACTACCTCTACTCCTCCTATCTTGTCTTGGTCTCCACTCTAAAACCTTTTTCGTCCATCTGCCATCGGACATACGGGCCACATGGCCAGCCCACCGCCACTTATGTCGAGTTATATAGTCAATTATGTCTTGGACTCCGGTTCGTTGGCGTACGGTGACAGTTGGGATTCTATCTCGTCTTGTGATGCCACGCATAGCTCTTTCCATTGCTCTTTGTGCTAATCGCAACTTGTAAATCGTTTTCTTCGTCAGTGTGAGCGTTTCTGCGCCATAGGTTTTTACGGGCAAGACACATTGTTCGTAAACTTTCCTTTTAAGGGAAATCGGAATATTACTTTTGAAAATATGTCGAAGTTTTCCAAATGCAGCACACCCCAAGCCTATTCTCCGTTGTATCTCGCAAGTTTGATTATCTCTACCTAGTCTAATTTCATGACCCAAGTATTTATAATACCACAAAGAACGAGGTTTGTCATAAGTTTTGTTTTCTGCATGTTCATGTTTAGGCCTACCCTCTTTGAAGCTTATCTCAATTCATCCAACATTTTTCCAGCATCATTAAAATTATCTGCAAATAGTACAATGTCATCCGCGAAACGGAGATGATGACGTCTCTCGCCGTCAATGTTTATACCCCTGGTCTCCCAGCTCAGTGTTTTAAAAACACATTCGAGAACTGCTGTGAAAAGTTTTGGGGATATTGTGTTGCCTTGCCGGATACCTCTCTGTATTTTGAATTTATTTGTTGGTTTATGAAGCATTGCATTTGCGGCTGCATTGGCGTTTATGTATTGTATCTGTAGTCTATTCTACTTAGCCTCTAGGCTGCCAGTATTGCTGTAAAGTTGACTGTATCGAAAGCTTTTTAAAAATCAATAAATGACGACCTGAAGATGATCATTTGATCCATAACCACTTCTAAAGCCAGCTTGCTCTCTAGGTTGGTCGAAATCAAGTTTTGCTTCGAGGCTTTGGAGATTATTTTGGTGTATAGCTTATAGATATGTGACAGAAGGCTAATAGGTCTATAATTACCAAGGTCTGTTATATCACCTTTTTTAAGTAGCAGAATCATTACAGCATTATTCCATGTACTGGGGATGATACCGGTATAGATGCATAGAATGAATAGCAATACTAACGTGTTGATTAATCTCTCTCCCTCAAATTTAATGGACTCTATAACCATTCTGTCCTCTCCATGTGCTTTATTATTCTTCATCTCCCTTATTGCATTCTCGAATTCATCTACGGATATGTCTGGTATTTCTTCTGACCCTTGATTTAAGATCTTTGGGTGACATGCACTGGCACGGAATTCCTCTTGGCTTGCTTGGCAACTATAGAGCTCCCTGTAGAATTCCTCTGTAATCTGCAGTAACCTTTCCCTATTGTTCGTTTGTGTACCGGTTTTATCTTCGAGGGTAATGATTTCTTTTTTGCCATCTAAGTATCTTCATGCTTCTATTTTCTTTTATAGTTTGTTTAATACTATGCTCATTGAACTTTCATAAATCTTTTCGTATTTCCTTGGATATGTCTTTATTCAAGCTTCTCAGTTGCTCTCGAGTATCTTCTTTCGGTAGTTCTCGTCTTAACCTTATGAGGTCTTTGGTACTTTCTCGGAGCTTATCATTTTTGCCTGTTTTTTTTACAATATTGATTCTCTGCACGCTTGACTGCATCTAGTATGGTGTTGTTTACAGCTTCGATATCATTCACGTCAATCAGGGTCTTGTCCAAATTGGCTGATACTGTTCTTGAGAATTCTTCAATATTGGTAGGTGTGTTCCATCTCTTGGAATTTTTCTTTGTCGCTATTTTATGTTTTTCTTTGGCAAGACTTAATTTAATTTTGGCTCTGACCAGTCTGTGATCGCTACCAGTATGGAATATTTGGAGCGTTGTAACGCCAGTTACAATTTGTTTTTGTCTCTTATTATGTAGTCGATTTCATTTTCTGTGTTCCCATCTGGGCTCGTCCATGTATACCTACGGTTTTTTTTTTATGGCATTGGCACACACACTAAAGGGAGACCCTATGACGCTCGACGAGCGGTGTGTGTGCGAAGATGTTGATTGACACGGCTCTTGAATATTTGTAAGTTGTAATTAGTGGGAAACAGATGTTCTGGGAGTGAGTTCCACAGTGATGCAGTGCGCCAGACAAAGGAGTTCTTGTAAAGCGATGTTCTAGGAGTTTCTAGTTGTACGACGTACTGGTGCGCTCTTGCCGTCTGTCGTGACTGTCTGACAGGAGCTGCCAGGGGCGGGATGAGGCGGGCCAAATCCTGGGAACATCTGCCGTGAAAGTATCTGTAAAACAGAGATATCTCGGCTACTTGTATGCGGTGTTCCAGACTATCTAGATTCCGGGTCAACTCCGGGTCGCCGACGAGACGCACTGCTCTCTTCTGTATGGAATCCAGCAGCTTTAGGGTGTGCTTTGGTGCGGCACCCCAGATATGTGAGCAATATTCTAAGCACGGTCTTATTTGCGCTTTGTAGAGCAAGAGCAACTGCTGCGGTATATAGAGTTTTTTGTTGCGAAATAGCGCACCAAGCTTCTGGGAGGCTGATTTTGCGATGTTAGCAACGTGGTCATGCCAGGACATATTGCTGTTGACCGAGATACCCAGCAGTCCGATTGACGAGGATGAAGGAATGGTCGACCCTGCCATAATAATGTCAGGGCCCGCTGTATTGGCCCTCTTGGTAAACGTGGCTGCTTGGGTCTTTGCTGCATTGAACTGGACCAAATTTCGGTCGCCCCAAGTTTGTACTTTCTCCAGGTCTTGATTAATTGCTGTAATCTGCTCCTGTCTGCGGTGATGAGTCTCAGTCGCTGGTAAGGGTTTTTCTGATCTAAAGTGGGAGACAAGGGTACTGTCATCTGCAAAACTGTAAACAGGATTATTTGTTTCGGTAAGCAGGTCATTAATATAGATGAGGAACAGAGTCGGCGAAAGTATTGCGCCCTGAGGCACGCCCGCGTTGATGGTGAATGTGTCCGAGATGTGTCCATCGACTGCAACGTGCAGAGATCGGCTCTTAAGGAAACTGGCAAGCCAGCTGCAGAGAGAGGCTGGCAGTCCGAATGACGGTAGTTTGCTGAGCAGTCCGTCATGCCAAACTCTGTCGAATGCCTTTGAAATATCCAACGCAATCGCTCGAGCCTCTCCGTAGTTCTCAATTGCCCTACTCCATATATGAGTGACATAGGCCAATATATCTCCTGTCGATCTCTCTTTGCGAAAGCCGTATTGATTATCGCTGATTATTTTGTTGTTCTCGAGGTACTTGAGCAGTTGCTGATTGACTACACGTTACATGACTTTGGAGATTATTGGAAGCAAGGCAATTGGACGATAGTTTAAGGGCGTGGTTTTCTTGCCCTTTTTTGGAACAGGTTGCACTCGAGCGACTTTCCAAGAAGATGGGTAAATCCCTTTTCCGTAAGGCAGAGAAAAAAGCCTGCAAAAAACGGGTGTTAGTTCGTTGGCGCAGTTCTTTAACACGATGGCAGGTATTCCATCCGGTCCTGATGCCTTTTGCGTATCTAGATTTTTAAGGATTTTACGAATATCACGGTGATGAAATTTGACTCCTGCCATGGTAGTGTTGATGTTCGATAAGGTGGGGAGAGTCTTGCCTTGGGGGACGTCTAAGGTAGAGTGCGAAGAAAACATTTTGGCGAGCATGTTTGCTTTTTCCCTGGCTGTAGTCGCCGTGATGCCACGTTCGTCCGTCAAAGGTGGGAGAGACGTTTTTGTAAAGTTGTTACTTACTGCCTTTGCTACCGACCAGAAATTCCTGGAGCCACTGGGGCATTGTAAAAGTTTATTCCTGATCCTTTGATTGTGTTTGTTCTTAGTTTCGTCGATAACACGCTTGCATTCGTTTCTCGCTTCGACAAAATAATTGCGATTTTCAGCGGTCTGATTTTGCTGCCAGTACTTGTAGGCTTGCTGTTTCCTACCCACAGCTCTTTCGCATCTTTTGTCGAACCAGGGCTTTCCTTTTGATGGTAACTTGATGGAATTTGGGATGTATGCTTCCATTCCTGAGGAGATTACTTGCGTGATCTTTTCGCAGCAGACTGACGGGTCGTCAGCGCCAAAGCAGACGTCGAGCCAAGGAAAATCTAGATAGAACTCCCTCAGATCGTCCCAGTTTGCAGAATTGTAATGCCAGATTTTGCGAGGCAATGGTGGATCCTTCTGTATGAGTGGCAATTCACAAACCGTTGTAATAAGTTTGTGGTCGGAAGTACCTAATGGCGGACCAACTGTAACTGTGTACTGGTCAGGATTGGTGGTTAGAAAAAGATCCAGGAGGGCGGCGAATTCGCCCCTCTCTGAGATTCGAGTTGGTTCGTCTACAATTTGAGTAAGCCCGCAGCTGATGGCGAATGCTTCAGCCTCTCTACCTTCGTTGTCGGTCTTGTTGTGATGTTTGAGCCAGTTGGTGTTGTGGGCATTGAAGTCTCCCAGAACGATTATTTCTGAACTGGGGTGATCAACCTGTATTGAGTCAAAAGTGGTAGCTAGTGTTGAAAAAAAGCTTTGGTAGGCTCTATCGCTCGGAGGGCGATAGAGACAACATATAAACTTGGTTAATCCGGTGTTCCTTTTTCTGGAAAAAGCTGTTCATGAGGTACAAATTTTGTTGGAGAAGAAAATTAATCAACATATCTCCTCTTTCGTTCTCCTAGGCCAAAGTTGCCCAATAGAGTTTCCGATATTTCTTGTTTCTTTCCAACTTTTGCGTTGAAGTCGCCAATTATGAATGTGTAGTGACATTTGGATTCTTGAAATGCTCTCATAATATCTTCGTAAAACTCCTCAACCTCTTCGTCTTCATAATCGGTTGTTGGGGCATAGACTTGGATGATCTTTAATTGGTATCTTTGATTCAGTCGAATTATTACATAAACAATCCGAGGAGATATGCTTTTGATGGTTATGATGTCCTTTTATGTATTAGGAAATCCATCAGATTTATCGGGGTAGCCTGAGTGGTAAAAGATATGTCCAGACTTGAGTGTCATCATCGATTCTCCTCTCCTCCGTATTTCGCAGGGGCCAAGAAAGTCCCAATTAATATGTGTTAATTCCTCTTCTATTTCTAAAAGCTTCTCTTCTGATGCCAATGTTCTGGAGTTGTATGTTGCAATTCTTAAAGTTCTTATTTTACTTTTCGATCTCGTAAAGGGTTTGGACGTCAAAATTTTGTCTCCCCCAGAATCCTTGAGACAGACCGACCTACGGTCGGTGCGCGATTCTGGACAGTTTGTCCTACTCGCCTGGGGTAGTTTCGCCTTTAAATGTAACGTCATTTTGAGGGTATTTTAGCAAATAAAATGGCACGCTTGCCAGGCGGATTGGCGAGTTGTAAATTTCAGCCGCCCAATCTGGGTCAGACGCTGTTTGCAGCCGCCCACTCTGGGTCAGACGCTGCTGCTAGTTTTGGTCCACCCCGGGTATTTGATTTCCCCGGCACCACACATATCTGGGAGGCATTCCCCTATCCGCCACCTGGGAGGCGCCCGATGGGGGACTAGCAACCCCACACGCATCATGATTAATAAATTGGAAATGTATGGCATTTATGGTTCATTATTGGGTTGGTTTAGGAGTTATCTTTCTTTTTTTATGGTAGTGGCACACACACTAAAGGGAGATCCTATGGCGCTCGACGAGGGGGTGTGTGTGCGAAGATGTTGATTGACACGGGTCTGGAATTGTTGTAGGTTGTAATTAGTGGGAAACAGATGTCCTGGAAGTGAGTTCCACAGTGATGCAGTGCGCCAGACAAAGGAGTTCTTGTAAAGCGATATTCTAGGTGTTTCTAGTTGTACGACGAACTGGTGCGCTCCATGAAAGTATCTGTAAAACAGAGACATCTCGGCTACCGACCAGAAATTCCTGAAACCACTGGTACATTGCAAAAGTTTATTCCTGATCCTTTGATTATGTTTGTCCTTAGTTTCGTCGATCATACGTTTGCATTCGTTTCTCGCTTCGACAAAATAATTGCGATTTTCAGCGGTCTGATTTTGCTGACAGTACCTGTAGGCTTGCTGTTTCCTACCTACAGCTCTTTCGCATCTTCTGTCGAACCAGGGCTTTCCTTTTGATGGTAACTTGATGGAATTTGGGATGTATGCTTCCATTCCTGAGGAGATTACTGGCGTGATCTCTTCGCAGCAGACTGACGGATCGTCAGTGCCAAAGCAGACGTCGAGCCAAGGAAAATCTAGGTAGAACTCCCTTAGATCTTAGATCTTTCCAGTTTGCAGAATTGTAATGCCAGATTTTGCGAGGCAATGGTGGGTCCTTCTGTATGAGTGGCAATTCACACACCGTTGTAATAAGTTTGTGGTCGGAAGTACCTAATGGGGGACCAACTGTAATTTTGTACTGGTCAGGATTGGTGGTTAGAAAAAGATCCAGGAGGGTGGCGAATTCGCCCCTCTCTGAGATTCGAGTTGGTTCGTCTACAAGTTAAGTAAGCCCGCAGCTGATGGCAAATGGTTCAGCTTCTCCACCTTCGTTGTCGGTCTTTTTGTGATGTTTGAGCCAGTTTGTGTTGTGGGCATTGAAGTTTCATAGAACAATTATTGCTGAACTGGGGTGATCGACCTGTATTGAGTTAAAAGTGCTAGCTAATGTTGAGAAAAGGCTTTGGTAGGCTCTATCGCTCGGAGGGCGATAGAGACAACATACAAATTTGGTTAATCCCTTGGCGGTGAACTTGAGCCGCATGACGTCAAGGTTGTTCGGTTCTAGTGTTTCCTCGCGGTGACATGAAAGGTCGCTTCGTACAAAAAGGCATATTCCGAATTTATGTCTAAATCGGGTAAGTAAGTCGTAACCTGGATAGAGGTAGTTCACTGTTGTTGTTGTAGAACATACTTGTGTTTCTGTAAGAGCTAGTATGTGTGGTCTATTTGCTTGTAGATGTTGGTGTACCGAATTTATGTTTGTATTTAGGCCTCTTATGTTGCAGAAATCTATTCTAAATTGGTTCGGTATCTTTGCTATCTGTGAAATGCGGAATGAAGAGCTCCCAGGGCCACCCAGCGCCCGGAGATCCGAATGGCCGGGGAGTTTACTTCCGGAATATTTTGATCCTGGAAGCACCATCATGTCCATATATTCCTACCGTGGAAGCCGGGAACACCAGCGCGGAGGCGGAACGTGATTTGGAAAAACCACTTAGCGCCTCCCAGTTCTGGTGGGGTGGTCTTTCACCGGACGATGTGAGTAGGCATATGTATCTACCACCTGGGGCCGCTTCCACTGGAAGCATCGGCCTCAAACTCATTGCTCTGGTGGTCCCTAGTCTGACAGGGGTAAAAATGGGGTTTGTTGGATCACTCCCCAGTCATCAGCTCCAGACTTTGTACTCTAGTGTTCTCCAGCCTGGGGGAGGACGATGGGATTTGATGGGCCATATCCCATGGCAACTCGGAATGGCGGGAGCGTCACTCCCCGTAATCCAACTGCTCTCACCAGTTTGAATTTCCTGCCTGCTAATACAATGCAGCCCCTCTTGTCACAAACTGTCATTGATCAGCTCCAGACTTTGTACTTCGGTGTTCTCCAGTCTGGGGGAGGACGATGGGATTTGATGGGCCATATCCCATGACAACTCGGAATGGCGGGGGCGTCACTCATCGTAATCAAATTGCTCTCACCAGTTTGACGTTCCTGCCAGCTAATAAAATGCAGTCCCTCTTGTCACAAACTGTCATTGATCGGCTCGAAGCCCGAACCCAGGTCGGTAGGTTAGTTGGCAGCGTGGTGTCAGAAGTAATACGTGTCTTTTCTGGAGTGCCACAGCAGTACAAGCGACTGCAACTTATTGCAGATTGATATCGACTGTTTGACCTCATGGTATAGGACAAATAGAATGAAACTGAACACTTAGAAGTGAAGTCATATCATTCAATAGGAAAAAATATCACATCTTGAATTCCTATTTCATCGAGGGCTGCGAGCTTGAGCGAGTGATGACTATTAATGATCTTGGTGTTTTGTTTGACGATGGGCTGAGCTTTGTGTGTCGCATCAATTGGGTCATTTCTAAGGAATTTATGGATTGCATTCATCATCAGGAAGTTTTCTGACTTTAGGAGCGTGGAGTTGTTGAAGACTCTGTACTTCTCGTTAGCTAGAAGCCATCTTGATTGCTGCTGCGCAGTATGGTCACCATTTTATAAAACTCATATTGCGATAATCAAAAGGATACAGAGGAAGTTCGTAAATTTTTTACTCTTTAAGCTTAATGTTGACAAATCAACACTCTCATACGAGAAGCGCTTACGAGTAGTTTCCTTTCAAACACTGCAAAGTCACAGGATCACTCTGACACTCTCCTTCGGACATAGACTCCTGGTGAATCTGATCGACTGTCCTGACTTAGTGGCGCTGTCGAATTTCAGAGTGCCATCTCGAAACACGAGACAATTGCAAATGTTTACCTTAAATTATAGCTGAACAGACATTGGCAGAAGCGAAATAATAACCAGATTTATGGCTTGGTATAATAGTATATTATTTTATATGGAGGAAAAGTGATACTTTTCATGGCGCGCTCGTGTTTAACAGCCGAACGGAGTGAGGCTGGTAATAGAGAGCAAGCCATGAAAAGTAACTTTTCCTCCAAATAAAATATGCTGTTTTTTCTTCAAATGTCGACAAATTAATGCAAAAACGTCGCTTTTTAGTAGTAATAATAATTATTATTAAAGATAAGTGGGTTCGCAAGGCGGCTTAGACCGGTGCGGTGTCGGTGAATAGGCTCAGTTTGTTGCTATAATAATGTCATATAAAGCTGTCAGTGGGCACTGTCAACAATAATTATTTTTTTTAAATTGCGTTTTCGATTGCGTTTTAATTCCGTATTGATAAGCAGTTATTGAGTAAGTTCGATTAAATAATAACCAATTTGTTCCTAAATTAGTGATTTTTAGAAATGCAGTCACAGATTGAGTGATAAATACAAATTTTAGTTTAATAACTCTTGAGTTGTTGACGCTTATTTTGATGTTTGTTTGTATTGTATCTATGTTGATATGACAACACTTTTACCTCCGCCGGCGGAAAAGTGAAAAGTAAAGCTCCGGCGGAGGAAAAGCGAAACTTCACTGCCGCCTACACAGTCGAGTAATGATGGATTTACTGACGTTTGAAGAAAATAAGTATTTACCTGTACATTTTGGCTATAATTGCAGATAATTATCTTTTAAAAATGCAGTAAGACGGCTTCTCGATACTGTTGTTGTCCGCGGTTATCCCTGAACTTGGTATATTTTTTTTTTGTGTCTAGTATGTTTTATACATTATTATATTTCTGTTATCGACCTTACGTAGATACTTAGTCTTAGCCTAGTATTGCATCATTTGAAACTCTGTTCTGTTGTGTCCATTTTATGAATAAATAAATAAATAAATAAAATACCAATCAAAATTGGCATGCATTGGCTTTATTTCTGAAAATTTGCCATTTTTTTGCTTTATTGCACCACTGTATGTGTCATGTCTTATTAATGAATTATAATCAATTTTATACAATTGTGAAGTGGTTTAAGGTGATTATATCCAGAAATAAAGTATAGAATGCTTTAATCGATTGAACATAAAGTCAAAGTGAAAAATGTCGTAAATTAGGTCTGCAGACAATTTTATTTATGCTACACATTACTAGAACGATAAGCTTTGGGATACCTTTTGCGTCTTTTCCGCTCATAATATATTTATCATTGCATACCAACACTTAACTAGGCTAGGGGCTAGTAACGACCATGTTAACTGGTCATAGCCCTTTTAAAGTTGAGGGTAGTTGAATAATATTCGTAACTGAAATAGTCTTACCAGAAAATAAATCTCAGCTCTAACAACATCAAGAGCCTTCCTATCTCCGCAATCTGCAATAAAATTAGGAATCATCTGCCCCTCTCCAGCTCGTAAAATAGAAACGTCTCTGTTATTGTCGACTAATACATTTCATGAAGAAAAGGGCATCTTTTGGCAAGTCATCGATTCCCATGTAAAAACTGCATAAAACTGCGAGCTCAAAGATCGTGACCGAACAAACTTCGAATGAACGGCTGCCATTAGCGGAACAATTGGAGATTTCATTGGTTTGCGCATGGGGGACAATTAAATTATTATTTTTTTTTGCAACCAGTAAATAAAATGTTTAATATATTTATGTACTTTCAGATAAATAATAGCATTGAGTGCAGAGCCAAGAAGGAAACAATTATCTATTATTTTGGTTTTATCCACAGAGGGTTAATAAAAAAACTTTTTCCTAAATATTTATCTAATCAACAATCAAAGAAATAATAGACAGACATAAAATAAATAAATCATAGGGTAAGCGATTTAAATGCTATAATATAAAATGCCTTGCATGATAGCAGGCCCTATAATAATATGTGTATATTCCATGATCTCTCGAGGGCTTTCGATTTGGTTAATCACTAAGGTATGTAACAAGTTAGGTTCAAAGGTATTGGTTGCTAAATGAACGCCAATCCAATAAATATCTCTTATATATGAATTTTGTAAATAAAATAATTTGTTACTGTAAAATGGGGTGACTTGATGAGACTTTCGATAACCACAACTTAAAGAGAAGAAAATAAAGGTATATTTCTCTTTGGAACCTCAGCTCTTGGGGTGTTTAAATCCGACGCATTAAGTACATAAATCAAACAAGGTTTTCAGGTTACAAAACTTTTTTAACCACAAAATTAAATGAGAACAAAATACTTAAAATTACCTTAAATGGCAATTCTAGACAAATGAACCATATTTAGTTAATTACTCAACTTGAAAGCAGCCTCTTTTGTTATTTTTTGAAGTGAAACTTTTTTAGCGATGGTAAAGTCAGAAAAAATGAAACGCTTAATAAAGTGAAACGCTTATCAAAGTGAAGCGCCCCGTTAATTAAGCATGTTCCAGTATAGCTAGAGGGTTGTAAATTTTCAGGACATGTAGGCGGTGTTAAATGAGGATCCAGGACGAAAACTGGACTCCGTACCCCACACCCCTCCCCTCCGTTTGACCAGGAGAGGGGAAGAAGAAAAAACAAAAATAATTAATATCGGCTGAACGGGAAGAGCTACGGGGTCGAAATTTTTATGGAAGGTGCGCCTCATGGGGGGCTTCCTTTGACCATAATGGGGGATTTTGAAAGAAAAAAACCTTTTCTTGCCGATATCTCTGTAACAGAGCCTCGGATCGAAAATCTGACAAGCGATGACCCCAGCAGTGGGGGGTGGAGGAAATTATACCCCCACCTCCTCGAATACCCAATAATTTGCGAAAAAAATGGGAACAAATTGAAAAAACTTTAAAAATTGTTCGGAAAGTTAATAAAAGTATAAAACGAAAAAAGAAGAAGATTAATAAAAAAAAGTTAGAGAAACGCGGTTTTTGGCGAATAAAAGGCGAAGGAATTAGCTACGAGGTCGGGGAAAAATTCTTTAAGAAAAAAAAACTTTTGAAAAACGGGAAAAAATTGAAAAACGTAAAACAATCTTCGGAAAGTTAATAAAGCAACGGAGCCTCGGATCGAAAATCTGACAGGCGATAACCCCATCATTGGGGGGGGGGGGGGGG
>MU182532.1:131061-143831 GCA_016904865.1 Pissodes strobi | reverse complement strand
AGAGGATCGTTAATGAAGATTAGAAACAAAGTAGGTCCCAATACCTGGGGGACATCGCATGAGACCCTCTGAAACAAACTGAACATGATCCGAGATAAAGGACTGAATCCACTCAGAAGCCACATCAAGGAAGCCATAAACCATTAGTTTGCCAGTATGCAAAAGTTTGCAAATAATAAATACTGACTTGGGTAGCGCTGTTGCCCTTGCAAAAAGTGTCGAAAATACTTTACGTAACATTCGAGAAAATGCTGAAAATGAATTTAAGCAAAGGTTTAGCCAGGCAGTACAAATATGCGAAAAATATAATGTTGAAATATCAGTTTCTCGAACTACCTCCAGACAAATGGATGATAATGCCCCTACTATGGCTGGAATTCACTCAGGGGTTCAAAAGAAGTCTATTGTCTATTGAGAAAATTTAATACTAACGATGCATCGCGAGCTGTCTGCGAAGCGTAGAAATCAGGCCCTCGCTGAAAAGTATAGGAAGTTTATTAATAAAGGGCGCCACTGACTTATAGACGGCACAAGTCAGAAAATCCCCAAGTTGGAAAACGAGACTCGTTATGGCTTAGGCTTCGCACAAAAAAATATTAAGCAATTTAAAGTATCAAAATTAGCGGTGGCTGCCAGAAATTTACTAGTGAAATGACTGAACGATAAATTCAAATAAACAGAAATCTGAATAATAAAAAAATTAATCAAACGCGATTCAATGATTACGTTGCTTATTATTAAATAAATAAACATTAATTAAGAGATACGTCGAACCAAGCAGAGATAATTCAATTACTGAGCTCATTATTAAAACAATTAAATGATAAAAACAAAAGTTAAATCGAGCGAATATGGAAGCAAATCAAAAAGGATACAATTATTGAGCTCTCCCCAATCGAGGGTAATCAAAGGTTAAGTTAAATTAAACTAAATATCCAAACAATTCAAGGATATTTACTTGCGTCTTTCGATTTGGAGCACCAATATTAAAGGTAATCGAATAAGATAGGCAGATCCGTGAATAGAAAAGTAGTTTGTCACAATACTTCAAAAAATATTTACTCAAAGTCAGACGAAATTAAAAAAAAGGCTGCGGTACCTACGGTACTCTATATTACCTAAACTTAAACTTCTTGTAAACAAATACTGCAACTTTTAGGTAACAAGCATGGAGATAATATATATTATTTCTAGGGATTATCAGCTAGGAACCAAGCAAACTAATAGGATAAATATATTTATGTATAGGGGCTGAGCCATAACTCGGAGCAGGTATGCGCAGTCAACTGTTTTCATGTACTTCGCGATGCAACCAATCGCTTGTATGTCCCTGATGGTCTAGAGATCTGCATGGTTACCCTTCACTTCGGCAACCCGAGTTCACACCCAATCAGTTTTTTTTATTTTTTTTTAAGGTTATTTCTAAACAGATTCTTCTTGATTTTAGGTATGTCTTGGATTAGTTTGGGTTAGCACTTGATTAGTTTCTTTTACTTGAGCCCCCGTAGCGAGCGAAGCGAGCGGAGGGCCATACGAAAAGTGAATTTAGTCAACCCACATTACTGCTACTGAGAGTTATGGCTCAGCCCCTAGACTTAAGTGATAAATATTAGATACATACCAGAGAATGATCATACGCTGTTGTACACCACCTACAAACAATAACACCTCTACAAGCCACAATTCATGGAATGGTGACAGACTATTACGACAGTAGCGAATATTGTAAAAAACATATTTTCATAAGATGTTCTTTCCTCTTTTTATAATGTGGTATTTCGTAATTTATTTATTTATTTATCTAATACTACTAGCTTGGTCGTGCACTTTCCAAAAATAATTTAGTGAACTCTCGATAATCTGCAGCTCGATATTCGGCGACGCCGGATAATTTGTTGCGGCCGCCGCTGCTGCTTTAGGAACTATCCCCGTGTAATTGGGCTTTACTCAACTTAGCGACAATGCAGTGCTAAATCCCTATATAGGAACGAAATCTAAACCCCCAACAAGCAACAAAAGCCAAAGTATAAGAAGACATACGATCTAAGATTCCAAAAATAAGAGTTAGAAAGTAGATCCACAAGGCACAAAACTTTCCTTTCACATTCCTGCACTGCCGTCTAAACGGTTGATTTCAAAAATGTGACGAAAACGACAGTTTTCATATCACGTGTTCAGTACAGTAACACCTTCCCGTCAATTTCGGAAACAGTTGCCTGAGATTTTGATATATCGAATTCTACTTTAATTTAAATACACTGTCCGGAAAGAGAAAAATTATTTAATGCATTTTGCAGACATTTATGCTAAACGTGTTATGGGTACAGCACATGGCCTGACCTCGTACTACCACTCAGTTACAATGATCTTTCGGAATTATAGCCGATTTTACACACTAGCGTCTCGTACAGGGAGCGTACCTTGGGTTAGTTTGGGTTAGTTTTTGTTGGATGCGCTCCGCAGGAACGAAGCGAGCGGAGGGCATTGCATACTTCATGCAATGCCCTCCGTTCATAAAAATATGAATGTAAACATTAATCAACGCATGTGGCACAATAAAGCGTGCCGTTCAGCAGAATTCGGGATCAAGCATTTTACATATTCTTGATAAAGAAAACTGCAAACATAGGCTCCAACCCGATATCGATTCTACACATTATCTGAACACAGATGCGAATGTGTTTGTTTGTTTCTTACGCTTTCACACATAAACTACTCAACCGATCATCATGGAATTTTGGACAGATATTTTCAAGAGCATAGTAAAGGACATAGGACACTTTTAGCAATTACCCGCGGTTTCGCTCGCGTTCATTCTTACGGTTAGTTTTAATCCTATTTTCCATGAGTAAACTACTTATCATGAAATTTTGTACAGATATTTTCGAAAGTATATAGGACACTATTAGCTTTTACCCGCGGCTTCACTCGTGTTTATTTTTACAGTTAGTTTTAATCCTATTTTCCATGTGTCAACTACTTAACCGATCATCATGAAATTTGTACAGATATTTTCAAGAATATAGTAAAGGATATAGGACACTTTCAGCTTTTACCCGCGGCTTCGCTCGCGTTGAGTTTTACGGTTAGTTTTAATCCTATTTATATTTTCTTGAGGATATATTTGTAAAAAGTTTTTTTCTTGATTTTGGGCATGCCTTGGGTTAGTTTTCGTTCGTTGCGCCCTTGTAGCAAGCGAAGCGAGCGGAGGGCTATGCGTGAAGTGTAATATTAGACATTCTAATGCAAGGGCAACAAATGAAAACATTTAACAACGCACGTCAGGCGGTATCTGTGACGGAAATGTGTTTTGCAGGCTGTCTGTAACCATTAGTGTAAAACGTGTTCTTTCTAACGCCAGAATATAGGCAACCAATTCCAGATAAGTGGTTGCCTATATTCAGGTGGCATTAGATTTTCATGTCGATGATGTCGATATAGGATATGTTTACACATCGCCTCGAGTGCTACCAGACTCGCTCATTTTTTTATATTGCATAATAAATAGTAATTTGTGCATAGACTCTTTTATTTTACCATTTGAATAGTTGGTATGAATACATCTACAATATGAATAATGGAGTATTTAATTTTTTGTTACTTAAAACAAAACGAACAAAGATACAATAAAAGATTGCTCAGGCAAAAACGAGCCTAATAAGTTTGGTTAGGTCTAAACAAAAACAAACATATTACCATGAATTGAAGCAAAACCAAACATACGTAGACTTTATTCTAAAAAAATCGATGAAACAATGCAATATGATTTTATATTGTTCCCTACAATTATTAGATACTTGATATTTATATATCATTGCCATTAATTAGATAATATGCTGGAAAAAAATAGTGACCTTCGTTTAAAATTTTTCTCCCTTTACGAAATTTGCGTTGAGAGACATTATGACCGTCAATTTTAAAAAATAACTTCTTCAAAAAAGCAAAACATTTTAAATAAAATCGTATTTATCAATCAAATCTTTTTTTCAATTAATCGAAATAGATTCTTCTTCTTTAAGTGCCGTCTTCATTCAGAATTTTTAACACATTAATTTAAAAAGTTACTTATTGGCATATACACCTGGAATTTTTTAGCCACGAATGACATCTGCTTCTTACACCTCTTTGGTGGTGTCATATCTGATCATATCAAATATCTTATTGCAGCAGGTATAAATTATTGGTATAAGTAGTATAGCAGGGGAGCTTCGAAAACACCCGACGGTATATTCCATCCGAGTCTGAAGACATCGCCATGGCTTCACCTTGGAAGACATGCCGCTGAAGAATCTGAAGGAGTGACATCCGCTTGTCCAATTTCGTCTAAAAGGATGACGACGGCACTTCTTCAGCAAATATCGACCAATTTTAATTTCGGGTATGGTGGGTTCTAAATTTTGTGTCCTAATTTAATTCAAGATAGGTCCTTAATTTTTTGGTCAAATTTCGACTGAAAATTATCTAATATAATTTAGGCTGGGTCAAATTTCGGCTAAAAATTATTAGTTTAGGCTCTAGCAAAAAGTATCTTGTACCTTAACCAAGTCTTCAAGTTTCTTATAATATAATCTGCAACGTATGATTTTTTAGAAGAGCTTCAATGGATGTTTATTGTACGGTAATCAGCAAATTTCGTGGTGTTTTGTTTCCTTAGAAAGAGTCACGTAGGTTTATAGTACCCCTTCGTTACGTTTTATTCCACTTAGGTCGACTTATATTTGAAATGACTTGCAACATGTTTGCCACTGCAAGATTAGGAGCAAACTATATGAAATATAAATTTGCGGAAATCAAATTTATTTAAAAAAATATCTATACTTCTAAGGTACTTACCTAGGACTTTAAAACAGATTTAAGATGAGGCAAAATAGTACTAAATATACTTATTTTTTTACCATTTCTCATTGATCATACTAATATTGCATAGTATCCATTTTTTGGCAAAATATGGCAACATACCGGTCAACCATGATCCTTTGCTTTAAACACACGAAAAATTAAAATGTAGCTATATTTATAGATATGTATCGCGCAAACTATGTTTGGAGTATTTTTATAGGAAATGTGTCTAAAGTTTCCTATGCACGTAAAAGCAACAAAACTGGCAAACTTCAAGAATGCAATGAGGAACCATGGGACTCATGAGAGTGGCATCGTATAACTGAGAAAGAAGAGAGTTCCACATGCGCCTGCCTTATCTAAAAGTAAATGCTTGGTATTAAGTGAGTTTCAGTCACTCAATTTCTCATTATTTTTTTTCGGGAGTATGCTTCTCAACAATAAACTTTATTTAAAATTTTTCACTTAAACGGTTTTGTAGTTATTTGTACAACATGTACCTTGTATGGATGTAGTAGACCCTAATTCATACGCATTTTAAGCCAATTCACTGGAGTAACTGGACTTTATTGATCAGATTCCTTATCGTCTGTTTGTGCCTCTTCGGTTTGTTTCAGGAAGTTGATTGCGGCTGTGTACCACCGCAAATGCCATATTATTTCAGTTTGTGTTGATTTTCCTTAATGTAACATCCAACAGAATTGGTTTTACTTGTGATCTGATATTTCAGAATCTTATCAACTAACATGTTTTGATTTGACATTTTGTCTTGTGCCTATAGTAAGATGCATTTTTAATTTGTATGCTATCGAAACAGCAGTCATACAGAACGGTGGTGTTTCCGCTTTTCGTTGGCGTGCCTGTATTAATTGTTTGTTTTGATTTGTTTTGATATTCTGTTTTGTTCTTATATCGTGTCGACGTGCTAGTTTGCGCTTTCCTGTTTGACTAAAATTGACCTTGTTTAGCTGCTATTTGACCTTTACCTTTATTTAAAATTATTGAACTTCAACCGTACGGCGCGCGGCGTGCCTTCGCTTGTGTGTGCGTGTATTTCCTGATTAATTTATAGTTTCTGTTTTGTTATTGGTTCCTGTTTGGACAAACTTGACTTTGTTCAGCTGCCATTGACTTTTATCTTAAATCAACAAACACTAATATCGAAATGGCTGAGTTTAAGTGTGATTCTTGTACAGAAAAAAAGCCACCTAAAGCAGCTTAAGGACATAAGTATGTGGCCGCCGGGTACTGAAATAGTCACTGCCAATTCATCCTTAACACCCTTAAAGGTATCGCCGCCTGCAGCTAGTACTTTCTCCACTGGCTATCAACATTTTGTACCAGGCACTTTGGACGGCCGAAGCCTACCACCACGCTCTGATTCAACATCTGTACATATACTTGGAGGGGTGAGGCCTGTTGGGGTTGGCTCTGACAAGGAGGCTTTGGCTGCCATTAAGTCTCTTGTGCTGGAGAGTTTGGAGGTTGTTGTGGAGAAAAGTGCTAAGAGGGATAGTGGGCTGGATCTGGACCCGATGACTCCACCTATAGTGCGGCTGTCGCGAGATTCGGATGCGTCAAATGGACGTTTGCTGGCTAGGCTGAGAGACCTCTCCATATTAAAGGCTCTTCGGCTGTTCCTTGCCTATCTCCATGACCAACCCTCCAGTGTGTGTTTTGAAGGGCACACCAACACCAGCATCAAATTAGCTCTAGCTTCGGAGGGACTTCCTGGTGACGTTAACTCCTTGCGTAAGTTATATTATCGCTTCCACGACGCATACGGTATTGGTTCGGCTGAGGTTGATACGGATCTATCTGCCTTCAGGTCTTTCTTTTCATCGGAGAGACTTCAACACCTTCAGGAGGTTAGGGAAACTCATCGCAATTATTTTGTTACTGGCTCTCCGATTAGACGGAAGAATTTTTAGATAGAATGACGCGAACAGTGGATCAAGCACCCTCTGAAAAATTGGATGATTGCAAGCTTAGTGTTTTTCTTATTAATATTCAGTCCTTAAGACACAAAACAGAAGAATTGTTTCTATTGCTAGAAGACCTTAATTTTCCAGAAATCATTGCCATAACTGACATTGGTTAAATGATGATGAACCTGTGTTTGTCAAAAATTATACTACAGTAACTAGATTTAATAGAAGTAATTTATCTCATGGAGGTACTATGATAATGTCTACTAACAACGACTTTTCGGCAGTAACTAAGTTCGATAATTTATTGTGTGAGAAAGTATTTGAATTTTCTATCGTCTATCATAACGCTTACGACCTCTATCTTGTTTGTATTTACAGAATGCCTGACGCTGACATGCATACATTCAGATTACTGAGCTTGCTTGAATCCCTGCCTTTAAGAAGCAAATTAATTTTGTGTGGCGACCTTAATGTTGACTTTTCCAGTGTGTGTGCTGCTCAAGAATCCCTTCGGTCCATTTTCGACTTTTTTGGTATAATCATGCATATTAACTCACCAACTAGAACAAGTGGCGTGGCCACTCGTGCCTGCGGCACGCGCGAGGCCCCTCGGGCCTCGTTTATGTGACCTTCGGTCACACATTATTGCCACGCTCCTATCCGTACCGTGGCCTATAATTAGAAAGCCCTTATAATTAGAGTTACCAATCGCTAGTATAATAATAATAATAAGTTTATTTAAAAAATCAAAAATTACAGTATTTCTCATAAATACACATACAAATTCTTCTATATATAAACGTAAGATAGTCGTTAAAGCACGATTATGCTTGTTGACTAAAAAAAAAACACAAAAAAACTATAGTTGACATACTTCTAAACTGTTAAAAAATCACAGTACCTATATTTTATTTTATTTAACATAAATTAGATTTACAAGTTTATTACATTTCTCTCTATTATCCAATATCCATATTTTGGCCATCCTTTTAAATTTGTGAAATTTTTGAGTATTTTGAATTTCATATGGTAATGTATCATATATTCTAGGTGCAAAACATTCTACTGAACGTTGTGATATAGTTTTTGAGAGAAAGCTGTATTCATAGTTAACGTTCTTTCTGGTAGAATGAATATTTACTTTTTCGTTCAGCATGATTTTACCCTTATGAACGTTTTTTGCAATTTCCAAACAATAAAGTTGGCGGATATCTAGAATGCTGGTCTCTTGGAAAAGCAAGTCTGTGGGGTAGGTTCTCCTCCTGCCATAGATTAGTTTCAGGAACCATTTTTGCATGTTACCTAGTGCTTTTAAATGACACTCCGCTACTCCACCCCAACCTAAAATCCCATACGATAGATGCGACTGTACTAGGGAGAGGTAGAGCAATCTGAGCTGATCTTTTTCCAAGAATTCTTTAAGATAGCGAAAGTTAGGCAGCAATCCACGTATTTTTTTAATTATATTTTTTATTTGCAAGTCCCACTTCATGTGCCTGTCAATAGTGACTCCTAGGTACTTAATAGAGGTTGATTCTGGTATTTCCTCATTATTATTTATTTGTAGAGAACCAAAATTTGGCAAATGGTTCCGATAAATGGCAAAAGGTAAATACTTCGTTTTATCATAATTTAAGGTTAGTTTGTTTAGTTGAAACCATGATTTTATTGTTTTAAAGTCTTGTTCAGCTAGATGTTTTAGCTCATTCCAAGTATCTGCAGAGTAGAAGATGGCAGTGTCATCAGCGAAACTTGTGATTTTACCCACAGTTTTTAATTTTAACAAATCATTTATGTAAATAGTAAAAAGTAACGGACCAAGGACAGTGCCTTGGGGTACTCCATAGTTTATTTTCCTTGTTTCGCTAGTGACACCATCAACCTCAACATACTGAGATCTATTTGTCAAATAACTTGTGAGCAATTTAAGAACCTTTCCCCTCAAACCACATCTTTCCAGTTTCGATATCAGAATCTGATGCGAGACCGTGTCGAAAGCCTTAGAGAGGTCCACGAAGATGCAAAGGCTGCGCTTACTATTGTCAAAAGCGTCTGTAATTTTAGAAGTTAAATTAAGTATTGCATCCTGTGTCGATTTTCCCTCTCTAAAACCGTATTGACTGTTTGACAAAATCTTAAATTTAGTTAAAAAATGCACTCTCTATTTTTTAGGACCTTCTCAAATATCTTAGAAAAAACAGATAATAGGGACACTGGTCGGTAATTTATGACTTTGTCCTTTTCTCCTGTTTTAAAAAGCGGCTTAATTTTTCCTGTTTTCAAGCAGTCTGGAAAACAGCTTTCCTGAAAGCAAAGATTCATTAAAAAGGTAATGGGTTGTAATATTTCACCTTTAATTTGCTTTATGGTCTCTGTTTTGACAACATCCCAACCCGGACATTTTTTATCTTTTAAAGAATTTATGGCATCTAAAATTTCTTTTTGATCCACAAGAAATAAACACATGCTGTTTTCCAGTCTGTCAATATCGTCTATATTATCATTACAAACTGGTATTTTTTCTGCGTAGGTTTGCCCCAAAGTGCTGTAGTGTCTGTTAAATTCATTGGCAATTTGTTTTTTGTCTGATAAACAGTCTCCATCCTTTGTTTTTACAGATTCGATTTTGTGTTGACTTTTTAACTTTCCACAAATTGAATTTACGACATTCCACAATGAAGATGAAAAACCTTTGCTTTTATCAATTTGGTTTTTTACATATCTTCTTTTTGCAGTTTTAATCAAAATTCTCAATCTATTTTTGTAGTTGTTGTATTGACACTTTAAAACATTATTTGCTGGGCTCTGGACTACTTGATTGTACAAACGATGTTTTTCTTGTATAGAATTTAAAAGACCCTTTGTCATCCACCTTTGAATAAAAACTCTTTTCTTGTCAGCAATGCCTTTAGACACCATCGTACTTAAATTCATAAAGTTCCTGATTTTGTCTGTAAATAGTTCAACGGCTTTATTCGGATTTTTTTCGTTGTAAATATCCAACCACATTTCACGTTTTAGTATATTTTTTAATTTTGTGTAATTTATATATTTTTTACCAACACTTCCACCTGTTTTTGAATTTATAATGTGCGGTATAGATATTGCAATAGGATAGTGATCTGACGTTACATTGCTTTCAAAAACAAATGAGTTAATGATCCTTTGATCTGCCGGAGCTTTAATAAAAAAATGATCTAGACATGTTTTTGATCGTGGTCTCGTTATTTTGTTTATGTAAGAAACAAAGTTAAAAGAAGCTAGTATGTTTTGATATTCCTCAATGTAGTCCAGATCTCCCAGCAAATTTATGTTTATATCCCCAACTAATATGTGAAAGTTTGTTTTCTGTTTATTACTTAAATAACCAAATAATTCTCGATTAAAATGCAATTCATCCACAGTTAGTGACTTATAAATTGCAGTAAGACAGATTTTAAAATTTTTGGTATTTATGATTACTTCTAGTATTTTTATATCTCCTAAAGGTACTATAGAACAATGATAGTCTATTTTGGATTTAATATATATGATAACTCCATCGTTTTTGTTTAAATTTCCATTATTGTATAAAATATCATAATTTTCCAACAAAAATGGTGTTTCCAAGATGTTATTTTGTATATGTGTCTCCGTAAACACTATTACATCGAAGCTAACCTCTATTGTGCTTAAAAACAAACTAAAATTATCAAAGTTTTTGCCTAAACTACATATATTACAGTGAATAATTTTTAGGTCATTTTTTGTTTCTAACGAGTACTTGCTGTTAAAAATTGAAACATCACTTACAGTTTGCGTGTCCACTTTTTCTTCCACGTAATCTCTTAGGTATGTATCCATTTTTTTTAATCTGTAGTTCATGTTGTATACACTTATAATTTATATATACACTTTTTCTTGACAACTCAAGTTTTGATACTTACTATACACAAATATGATTTTTTATTATTTTTTTTGATAGATGACACTATATACAAGGCATAAACTAAGTAAAATAACTATTTTTTGTTATTCGATCTAGTTATCACTTTGCCATCTATCGACGAGCTAGAAAGATTTCTTGGTTTTGAACCTTGAAGCTTGACTCCATTGATAGAAGTGGCACAAGAGGATTGAAAGTTTTGCTTGTTCCCAGTTTCTTTAGCTAAATTTTTTTTTCGTTGGATTGATTTTCTTTTTTAGTGTTTGTTACTTTATTTGAACTTTTGTCCCCTTGATCGTTATTGAGTATTACCTCGTCATCGAGATTCTGGTCAAATTTAGGCGAGGGGGATGGAGGGGCGCTATTTGTGAGTCTTCTTATAGGTTTAATTATGTATGCTCCTTCCTCTAGTTCTTTTAAGTTGTATCCCTTAAAGTCTATGTAGAGTTTATTACCCCTTAGGTAACTGTTTGTGTCAGGTTCTGTTTCCCGAACGATTTTAAGATGCTTTCTGAGAACCTTATGCTCTTCTTGCTGTTTCTTCGTACGATCAGCTGACACAAAGATCTCTGTACCCTTCAGGTTTTTTCCATTACCCAAAATTTGCCTCCTTTTGAAGCAACTCACCAACTCAAGCCTGATGGGACAATTTTCATTGTTTCCGATACAATATGCATCCCTTATGTCTACTTCATTGACACTTACTCTTAGCACCTTGCTAAAATCGTGGCAAAACTTTGGAATATCATTTAACACCTCTTTTTTATAGCCAAAAATGATGGCATTGCTCTTTTTACTGTTTATTTCCAACTGTTCAAGAGATATTTTCAATTTTTTATTTTCTTCTTCCAAGCCCTTAATGTTGGCATGTAAATTTTCTAAAATCCGAGATTCACTGGTCTCTATACTATCCTTAAGTTCCTTTTTAGTTTTCTCTAGCTCTTTAAGCACTTTGTTTATTCCTTCATTTTCTCCCATTCTCGTGTACGGTGTGCTTTATTTCTGCCTTATCACTTAAAAAACGTACCTACGCTGCTGTGATACCGTGCGATGGAACGACCTTCACGTGTTTTATCGACTTAAGAGGTATATTTTTGTGGTTATTTTAAACAATCATTCCTGTGGTTTTTTTAATTTTTGTGCGGATTTTTTATACACATTTTAACTTTCATTATCTATTTTAGTATAGACTTTACTTTGTTTTTATTAAAACGGCTTAAAACTCCGGAAATCGACTAAAATATTGAGAGTAAACTTAAACACAACCTCTCTACATAATCATGTACTACCTAATTAGTCTAATTTTACACTGATAAATTTCTAACTGGTTGCCATGGTAACCGACTTGTCAACGTCAATCGTTAATTTTTTTTAATATTTACCTAAATACCAAATATCAAATCTCTAAGTCGTACGATTGACGAATTAAGACGATTTTTTACTTTTTTTGGTTACCATAGCAACCAATTTTTTAGTATCAAATTAGACTTCATAAACAATTCTAAGTACCATACTATATCTTTTATTAGTGATTTACCTATTATTAATTGGTTGCTATGGTAACCATGTTGTCAACAAAAAATGCTAACATACTTTCACCTCTACTTATAAATTGACACCGAAAAAAGGAAAAGATGGTCCTTGTTTACACGATTTTGTTCGTGTCAAAAATGGTAACTTGTCCTGTTTTCACACCCTGTATATTAACAGATCGTAACCAAAATCAATAGGCTTCGAGGGTTTGTGGACCTCTACTTGTATGCAAAATTTCAAGTCGCTTTCTTCAAAATGACGACCTGTAAATGCCAAAAAACGGTAACTTGTCTTGTTTTCACACCCTGTATAATAACCGATTGTAACCAAAACCAACAGGCTTCGAGGGTCTGTAGACCTCTACCTCTATGCAAAATTTCAAGTCGCTATCATCAAAATTGCGACCTGTAAATGCCAAAAAACGGTATTTTGACCTGTATTCACACCCTGTATATTAACCGATCGTAGCCAAAATCAATAGGCTTCGAGGGCTTGTGGACCTCTACATCTATGCCAAATATCAAATCGCTATCTTCAAAATT
>MU182532.1:107173-131051 GCA_016904865.1 Pissodes strobi | reverse complement strand
TCTATGCCAAATATCAAATCGCTATCTTCAAAATTACGAACTGTAAATGCCTAAAAACGGTAACTTTTCCTATTTTCACACCCTGTATATTAACCGATCGTAACCAAAATCACTAGGCTTCGAAGGTTTGTTGACCTCTACCTCTATGCCAAATTTGAGGTCGATATCTTCAAAATTGCGACCTGTTAATGCCAAAAAACGGTAAATTGTCCTGTTTTCACACCCTGTATAACAATTAGAGCAAAAGAGCAAAGGGGCAAAAATACGGGTCTTACCGAATACTTTCATTTGACATAAAAAAAAAGAATTTTATTCTTATTTACACGGACAAAAATGCAAAAAAACGACAACTTGTCCTGTTTTCACACCCTGTATATTAACCGATCGTAACCAAAATCAACAGGTTCCGAGGGTTTATGGACCTCTACCTCTATGCCAAATTTCAAGTAGCTATCTTGAAAATTGCGACCTGTAAATGCCAAAAAACGGTAACTTGTCCTGTTTTCACACCCTGTATAATAATTCGAGCAAAAGAGCAAATAAAGAAAATACGTGTCATACCGAATACTTTCATTTGACATTAAAAAAAAGAAAAGTTGGTCCTTGTTTGCACGGTCAAAAATGCCAAAAAACGGTAACTTGTCCTGTTTTCACACCCTGTATATTAACCGATCATAACCAAAATCAATAGGTTCCGAGGGTTCGTGGACCTCTACATCTATGCCAAATTTCAAGTCGCTATCTTCAAAATTGCGACCTGTAACCGATTTCATCACATACACACACACACATACATACATACATACATACACACATACATACAGACAAAAAATCAAAATTTTTTTTTTCGATTACAAATCGATTGGTATAAGTTTCAGAGCGATCCGACGTACCGTTACGAAGTTTTTCTCCCGATTGGTCTCGCCCTATAGAAAGCCCATATTATAAATGGGGGCTTTCTAATAACTAAAACTAGTTCTAGTACTATAGACTATGTCGTGTCATCTTTTGATCCAGAATTCGTTGACTGTGCTATTCTTAACTCGGGTTTCTCTGATCATGAGGCAGTATTAACAGAATTTTCGGTAAAATCCAAATGCAAAATTGCTTCACGCAAATTATGCCGTATATTTTAGGACAAAAATTTTTTAAATTTCAAGCACCTATGTCTAACAACTGACTGGGTTGTCCCCTCTGATGATATCGATACCGAATTTTCTAGATTTATAAAAACTTTATCTACTCTGGCGTTCGAACCCTTTCCGCTTAGGCCTATCAAAATTAAAAAACATAACCCCTGGTCAACTAAAGGTTTATGCACATCTGCAAAGAACATGTGTTCATTATCTCACTTAAAAAAATACTCGGACAGCGTCTTCTTCCATGATTACGTGAAACTTTACAGAAAAGTCTATCATAAAACTATAAAAGCTGCCAAGGACATTTATTATAATGAGAGGCTGGCTAAATCCGGTAACGTTGCTAAAGAATCATGGTCTATTGTGAATGACTTAAAAGGCTTCTTCGTCTGGCACTATCGCTAATTCACCTGAGAACCTAAACAATTACTTTGTAAACGTGGCTAAAGATTTAATGAACACCATAACTCCTTCTCATGATCCACTTTCATATCTCTCTAATCCTAATGTAAATTTACACAGTTTCTTCTTTACGCCTGTAGCATTTGCTGAGCTTAGCAGCACAATTAAAGACAAAATTAAAGATAAAACAAATCCTCATCTGGGACTGATGGGCTTACTCTGAAAATGTTTTTAAACCTGCCGGAATGCACATTAAACCATCTTACTACTTTAATTAACAAGTCAATCCAAAATGGGGTTTTTCCAAACTGTCTTAAGACGGTAATAATTATTCCTTTGCATAAAGGAGGAGATAAAGACCAAGCTTCGAACTATCGCCCAATTGCACTACTTCCCACATTATCAAAGATCATTGAAAGATTGGTTAAAAAAAGGCTTCTATCTTTTCTCTCTAAATATAAAATACTTACTACCCATCAATTTGGATTTTTAAGTAACAAGTGCACAAATGATGCTATGTTTTCCCTCTTTAATTATGTATACTCCAACCTGAACAACCATCACTCTACAGCAACCATTTACTGTGATTTCTCTAAAGCTTCCGATTGTGTAAATCATAATATCTTAATTAACAAATTGCAGTACTACGGATTCAGAGGAGTGCCTCTCGAATGGTTGAAGTCGTATCTTAACAACAGAAGTCAGCTTGTGAGGGTTGATACGTCGATGTCTTCTTGCAGGCCAATACATTGTGGAGTACCCCAGGGTTCAGTACTAGGCCCCATTTTGTTTCTGCTGTTTATCAACGACATTGCTTGTCTGGACATTAGCGGTAAAGTTTGTCTCTTTGCGGACGATACTAGTTTCACTTGGAGCAACCCGGATATTACGGCGCTTCATAGAACTTTATCTAGTGACTTAATCACCATTAAGTCATGGTGTGATTCTAATCTCCTGTGCCTCAACGTTTCTAAAACTAAAGTTTTGTCATATAAAAGTACGTTGCAATCTTTTGTACTTAATAACACCACTATCGACGTCGTTGAATCTGTGAAATCTTTGGGGCTTGTTGTGGACAACGATTTGAAGTGGGACTTGCACATCGAGGTCTTATCAAAAAAATTAAGTTCTGCCTGTTTTGCGTTAAGAACTGTTTCCAGGGAACTTAGCGTGTCAACTGCTAGAACAGTCTATTATGCCCTTTTTGAGTCGCACCTCCGATACGCCCTTCCATTCTGGGGTACGTGTTGTGCGGCTCAATTTGAGCGTATTTTCAAACTACAAAATAGAGCTGTTCGATATTCACTGGGACTAAACAGTAGAACTCACTGCCAGAATTTCTTTAAAAGATTTAAAATATTAACTCTTCCTTCCTTATTCATATTTGAATCGGTTTGCTTAATCCGCAAGCACGTATCTGCCATTCCAGATAGACCATTTCACAACTATCCACTTAGGAATACGGAGCATGATCTTTATCTGCCAACCCCACGCTCAGAGTTAGTTAAAAGCTCTATATTGTACAATGCAAAAAAATGCACAATAATCTACCATTTGAACTGAAGTCAATAACATCCTTTCTCGCATTTCGCAGAGCTTTGAGATTATACTTACTGGAGAGAGCCTTATACGCAGTCAACGACTTTTTTTTTAATTAATACTTAATTTTGAGCATCTTACACACTGGTTTAATGATTCATGTGTAATGCTTGGTGTTTAGTGTTTAGGATTTGATGTTAAATATTTTGATATTTAATATTTTACATATTTTGACCACGTACATTTTGTACAATTGTATAGTTTTGTATAGTTAGATTTTTCTTTTTCTCTTTATTGTATATTTCTATTTGTCTTTTTATATGTTTTTTTTATATGTTTTGTACTCTAGCTCTTGATATTTAATATTTTAAATAATATTTTGACCTCGTACAATTTGCACAATTGTATAAAGTTTTGTATAGTTAGGTTTTTCTTTTTATTGTATATTTCTATCTGTGTTTTTATGTGTTTTGTATATTTTGTACTCTAGCTTTGTCTACAAATTGGAAAATTTTTTGACAATAAAGCATCTATTATTAAATAGCACAATTGAAATAATTATTAGTAATGTATTGATGTGACTTCTCCATAATTAGTATGGCATGTTTTTGTGTTATTTTATTACCATTTTAATTATAAGCGAGTCTTTATTATCGGAACTGACTATTTGAATAATAAGATTATCCCTTTTACTTCGATTTTACGGGTGTTTTAACGCATTGCAACTAAAATATTTCTAGCTGGTATGACTCAAGAAATATGAACGAAACATGATCATGTTTGGGATAATTTAGGCACTTGCTATTTATTTTCATTTATTTTACTTCAAATTCTTTGTAACTATACTTGTTGTATAGCAAGCTATTTATTTTGCGTTCTGTTTTTCTTCCTTTATTTAATCAGTCAGTTTCCCTGTAAATTATCATAACAGATACTGTTTTCGTATAGCAGTTGACTAACACATTTTGTTTATTCTAATTAAGTGGTTAACATTTTTGTAACTTCAACTTTTCATAATAAATAAATTATTATTTTCAATTTTCAATAATTATTATGTTCAGGTATTACTCCAGAAGAAGCAACATATTATTACGCTAGTTGCATAAGTAAGCTTTACTTTCAATACCATTAAGTGTTCACGTAGAGTACCGTGAGAACTATAGTATTATTATTATTATTATTATTATTATTATTATTATTATTATTATTATTATTATTATTATTATTATCATTTGTAATTTAATTCACTTAACATCAAACCTTTAAACTTCTTGTTACAAAACAAATCATTCTGGTATTTCGGTAATAAACTGATCATTATGTTCACCTATCAACTTGTTTTATTTATTTTGGTCGTAGTACTTAGTAAGCATAATTGAATTGAAATAATTGAGCGGTCAATAATTGTCAATAATTGTACAGCTTTTGGTTTTCCTTGTTTCGGTTTGATTCAACTATTTTACTATTCGGTACAAAATCTTAACGCGGCAAAAATATTTTTTGTATCGCCACCACTGCATGCTGAAAGGCACAAAAGGGGACTTATTCTTATGCAAGTTATGCCAGAGAAGCGTTCCAGAAATTGCAACCGCCTTTGCAGGGTGATCGAGGAGCGACGAACCCGAACTTTGGCAATTTGTAATTTTCAGTGCATTCATTGCCTTGCATGGCTCAATTTATATCGATACGATTTACTTTTATCATCTAGTCAGTTTGGACAGACTCGGTTTTAAAATTTTGAGTACTTAATTACATACACAAAGACAACCGTACGAGTTTTAAAACGATCTCTAATTTAAGGAATTAAATGGATTTGTCTATACTGATAACCAATAATTCACTGCACTTATAATAACAAGTTTTTATAGAGTATAGGGATTTACAATAAATTACAGGATGAGTTCTTAAAGTATTACAATGTGGATAATTTTAAGTGGATAGCAAGACACATTTTTATGATGAATAATTTACAGTCTGTTATCGCTTTTGGTGGATAGGTAATAACTTACGCAGTTTTCTCTGTCAAATTGATATCTAGGTTAAAATTTAATTATATTCGAACCAACAACATTAAACATGGCAATACAACTGCAGAAAAAGCCTGAAAACAGACGAATAGCAACAGCACAGCCCTACGAACCAGTGAAAATAAGCTGTCCGCCGCTTATACTTCATGACAAACTCAAATGGGACTACGTGTCGAGTATTCTCAAGAAAGAAAGATTGAATACACTAAGGCAAGAGCGACGAATGAGGGAATTAAAATCGAACCCCTCGATACGAAGCACTTGAATCAAATGGACAAATGCTTAAGGAAGCACAAGATCGCATTTCACACCTTTCACACGAGGGCCGAAAGGATGCTACACGTAGTCCTAAAAGGCGTTATAGCGTCAGTAACCGAAGAACAAGTCAGAGAAGAGCTAGAGGCGGTCGACCTGCACCCACCAACCATCCACAGAATGAAAAAGAAGATTACTATTAATGGAAAAGAAACCTTGAAACCGTTAGATAATATGATAGTGATCATGCCAAGGAGCGAAAAGGAGATATTTAACATCGACGGAATAAACGACCTGAAAATCAAAGTGGAACCGCTAAAATCAAACATCAAGAAAGTTACACAATGCAGAAATTGCCAGACCTTCGGACATTCACAATTCAAGTGCAATGCCCCCCCAAGGTGCGTAAAATGCGGAGCCAGCTACCACACAAGCATGCGTGATAAGCCAAGGACCACCCCGGCCAAATGTGCTAACTGTGGAGGGCCACATACAGCCAATGCAATGGCCTGTCCCCAAAGACCAGCCCCGAAGAGTTACAGCGGAGCACTACAGAAGCAAAACCAACAAGAGAATTAACAACAAACAAGAACAGAAGAGAAGTCCACACCAAAATTCCCGATAGACATGACCAAGATTATGGAAAGCACCATGAAAAAGTTTCAAGAAGAATTCCAGAAAAACATAGAAAACTTCTTCAAGAACTTATATGGAAAGAAATAACAAAATCATAAAGCCCAGAACGTTAACAATTTCTTCATGGAATATAAACAGCGCAAAAATGCACAAGATGGAACTAATAAACCATATGGAGGACATTAACGTGGACATAATGCTCCTCCAAGAAACAAGATTAAAACCTACAGATAAATTCACCATCCCGAACTATAAAACATACAGAAATGATAGAACACGAGACAGAGGAGGAGGCACAGCGATCCTAGTCAAAAATGTAATAAAACACGACAACTACCCAAACCTCGAAGACCAAGACCTACTTGAGACGACACAAATAATCACCGAAATGAGGGACGGCACCAAATATCGAGTCATATCGCTATACTGCCCCTCCCCAAAGACGATGCCAACACCGAATAACAAACATCATCAACCAAAAGAACCGAAGGCTGATAGTAGGCGCCGACTTCAATGCACACAATATACATTGGGGGAGCCGCAGAACAAATCCAAGAGGCACAGATCTGAACAACCTGATAGAAACCCACGGATTAGAACACCATTTTCCGGATGAACCAACGCACTTCGCCGGGGAATACTCAACCACACTAGACTTCTTCCTGACCAGAAGCAACCACAAACACACGGAGCTCGAAGTACACAAGACAGGCACTTCTGACCATCTTCCAGTATTCCTGACAATAGGAGACCCCGCAAACAAAGAAAACTTGACATACACCAAACAAGAGACGAACTGGCTAAGGTTTAAAAACCTGCTAAATCATTCAGGGCCAATACCAACAATCATAAGCAAGGAAGAACTCGAAGAAGCCGTCCGAAAAGTCACAAACGATATACAACAAGCACTAAACGAAGCAACAATCAAGACAAAACTATCAATCAAAAACTGATATAAGTTCCCGGCTGAGCTAAAACGATATAAGACACAAGAACAGAGCACTGAATAGAGCAAGAAGAATAGGCGACCCAGATATGAGATTAGAAGCGAACCGACTCACACAAGAAATAAAACAGAAGATAAAAGAATTCAGAAACAACCTATGGGAAAATACACTAGCAGACCTCGAGAGCTACGATCATAAACTCTGGAAAATCACTAAGTGTATATAGAACGAACAAAGACAACCAATTCCTGCATTAAACACACAATGGAATTCAAGTTTACAAGCTAGAAGAAAAAATCGAACTATTAGCAGACCATTTCGAAGAAGTCTTCCAAGAAAACACAAGAACTCAACCACAGCCCCTGCTAGACCAACTGGCAAACAACATTAACCTGCTCATAGAAAACCTGCCTGACGAAGAAATCCAACACGTTACGACAAAGGAAACAAAAACAAAAATCCTGCAAACAAAAAATAGAAAAGCTCCTGGCAAAGAAAACATCAGCAACAGGGCCTTAAAACATCTCCCAAGAAAACAGATAGCTGAACTTACAAATATATACAATGCCTGCCTCCGGTTAGGACACTTCCCAAGTACATGGAAAGCAGCACAATTATGTTTAATTCACAAGAAAGGGAAACCAAAGAACGAACCGAAGAGCTACAGACCTATAAGTCTCCTGAGCAATATTGGAAAAATCTTCGAAAGGATGCTACTGAACAGAATCAACATCCGAGAACAAATAGAAGCTACAATCCCCCCAGAACAATTTGGCGTCCGAGCAAATCTCTCAACAACTCTGCAAGCAACCAGGTTAATAGAAGACATCCATAAAGCCATGAACCAGAAAAAGTACATGCCAGCAGTATTCCTGGACATCCAAAACGCATTCGACCGCACATGGCACCCAGGACTACTGCTGAAAGTAATAAACATGGGAATTCCAAGAAGAATAACGCAGATCATAGCAGATTTCCTAGAAAACAGAACGTTCGAGATAAAATATGAAGAAACAAGCTCAACAGTAAGAAGGCTCAGAGCAGGAGTGCCCCAGGGGTCACCCCTCTCCCCCCTACTATACAATATATTCGGATCAGACATCCCAAGAACCCAACACATGTACCTATACGCAGACGACACAGCGCTGGCTATCATGAATAAGGACGTAGACACAGCAATCTCTAATCTTCAATCCGACTTAGACAACATCACCGAATGGGCCGACAAATGGAAAGTGAAAATCAACGAGGAGAAAACACAAGCAGTACTATATACCAGAAGAAGAGATCATCCAAGGAGACGTTTAACCCTCAACAACCAACAACTAGAATGGAAGCCCTACGCAAAATACTTAGGACTTCTAATCGACAGAAAATTACATTGGGCAGAACACCACGCCGAACAAAGAAAAAATATAGGACTAACCAATAGAACACTGTACCTGCTACTAAGGAAAGGAAACAATCTCAGCAGAGAAAGCAAAGTTGCTCTATATAAGCAAATAATGGTCCCCATGATATTGTACGCAGCCCCAGCTTGGAGGCACACAGCCAAAACAAATAAAAAATCACTGCAGGCCAAGCTCAACAAGACAGCGAGATGGATAGCGGATGTCCCATTCAATACGAGAAACACAACCATAAGGGAAGAACTAAAAGTCTCAACACTAGAAGAGCTAATCACAAAGCAAATTGAAGAAACTAAACACAAAATAAGAAATTCGAACAACCAGGCACTAAGTAACACATTAAAGTACCCGGCGGTAGGGAGATGCACGTATCCCTACCTGATGGAAATCTAGGCTCAATACAGCGGGCCAACCGAACATAAGAAAATGCCACAGGGTCGAAATTCCAAGTCCAACAAAGAAGCTACACCGCTAACTCAGCAAGTGTGTAAGAGGCTATGCCTAACACAAGAACAAAATAGGAATAACATGAGCTGAACCGGCAAAATCCTCCAAAGTTCTCGAAGCAGAAGGCCGAGCCGATCAGCCAACCAAACCACTCCGCTGAGGACCGCAGGACCGCTGTCGATACCGCCAATGTAAGCCCCCCAACTGAAACAAGACCCACGCAGCTTCCTACAGGCCGTTGCGTATCCTTCATTTCATTATCTTCGTCGATGAAAACCAACCACGGGTACTCTTCAAAAGTCAGTTATTGCGATTGGCAGTAAGGTGCCGTGGTAAAACAGTTTTTGTTATAATCTTGGAGAGATTTTCTACTAGACCCATTTTGGGCCTTAGACATTAACAACCTCTTCCTTACTTCGAGGGTATTATTTGAGTGGTGTCTGGACTCACTCAATAACTGAGATTTTCACTATCTCTGGCATGTGAGTTGTCTTTTGGTTTTTTAAGTGTCGTCATTTTATGCTCGTTTCTACTTTCACTTTAATTTTAATTTCAGAGGTTCTTTCTCGTCCATCCTATGTTTTTTAAGTGTCGCCATTTTATGCTCTCACGCAGATCGTTCCTACTTTCTCTTTAATTTACATTTTAAGCGGAAAAAATATCCTTCACATGTAAAATATTGACTCTCCCTGCGTTTAGTTTTAAGCAAAGACCTTGAATATGTTGATGTTTACAGAGTTTTTACATGAAGAATCCCGTGTTTAATCGTGTACGTTTCCTACTGGGAGTTGCCTGGAAAGAGTCCCTTATGAGCAAGCCAGTAGATCGAGCTATAAAGTCAATTAAGTATTATTTTTTACTTTTAATTGCTGGTTGTATACTTAACATTCATATCGTTTTCTTTACATATAGAACTCTCCGCTAAGTAAAATCGGGTTGTTGTTTTTTACTTGTGATTTCTTCTTTCAGACTATCCAGATCCCGGGTCAACTGCGGGTCGCCGACGAGATGCAAATTTCTCCTTTGAATGGAATCCAGCAGCATTATGGTGTGCTTAGTTGCGGCACCCCAGATGAGTGAGGAATATTCCAAGCACGATCTTATTTTCGCTTTGTAGAGCAAGAGTAGCTGCTGCGATGTACACAGTTTTTTGTTGCGAAATAACGCACCAGGCTTCTGCGAAGCTAATTTTGCGATGTCAGCAACGTGATCATACCAGGACGTATTACTGTTGCCCGAGACACCCAGTAGTCCGATTGACGAGGATGAAAGAATGGTCGATCCTGCCATAATAATATCATGGCCCGCCGTATTGGCTTTCTTGGTAAACGTGGCTGCTTGAGTTTTTGCTGCTTTGAATGGACCAAATTCCTATTGCCCCAGGTTCGAACTTTCTTCAGATCTTGATTAAATTGTTGTAATCTGCTCCTGTCTGCGGTGATAAGTCTCAGTCGCTGGTAAAGGTTTTTCTCATCTAAATTGGGTGACAAGGGTACTGTCATCTGCAAAACTGATTATTGGCTTCGGCCAGCAGGTCATTGATATAGATGAGTTCGTTAGTTATAACGGAAGTAACAATATAACACCAAATGATTACGAAAGATCAAACCAAGTTCAACAAATTAATCAATAATCACAGTTATCCATCTAATATTAGCTACTAAACTTTGGGCGCGTTTACCATGGTAGACGACTCGCAGTTGTACATAAATAAAACTTAGGGGTACTCATTTAAATCATTAAATACCGTTATGTAAAATTATTATAACTGGACAGTCAATAAATCAGAACGACAATGTTGATCATTTAACACAATATACTAAAATCAAATTGTAAGATTAAAGAAATGTAATATATGAAAAAAACTATGAGCATTAATATAGATCCACACTAGTAGATTCAGCAGTTAATTATATTCGCATAGGTAAACTAAATCACGCGATATGATACAACGTTGGAAAAACCCTAAAATCAATAACACGCCACTAACATTATGCCGAAAAAGATCACAAATATAACCAAAACTTATCTTTACTGGTCTTCGCCGATATCACCTGCGGCCTTCTGCAGGTGGACTACTGCAATGCACCTTGGGACCATAAACTCTCAGTGGCATTTGAGGTAATCCCCATACCTCTATGGCTACAGTTGGTACCAATGAAACACAACCAACTGTATTGACTGGCAACTACTTGGTTAGCTACTCAAATTCTCTTCAAGCAAAGCTCGCTCCAAACAAAAATAGCTTGCTCCGTATACACAACTCCAAGCACAACAGCTCCAACCAAAAATAATAGCTCCCAGGAAAAAAACCCTGATGGAGAACAAGCGCTAAGTATGCATTCTCTCACTATAATATCAGACAGCCTCCTCTTTCGGAACACTCTCAACTCAATGAGTATAAAACCAATGTCATATCCACCCTACAGGTGATAGACATCAAATTCTAAGAAAAACTGACTAATAATATAACCACTGCTGCTCTTTTAAGAGTTCAGACCCCCAGGCAATAACAAAGCTTGTCCATTTATGACATTAATATGAAATCTAAATTTACTAAGCTTATGTACGACTTTACAAGTTCTTATAAGCAGAATTCAAAGTAAAAATGAAATTTATCAAAGATTATATACAATTTTATACATCATTATACCCTATTCTACAATACGGGTGCCCATAACACAAAGAATCTGCTATGAGTGCTCGACTGCAATATCATACGGAAGACGGTTTCAGAAACTATCATTAAATACGCTTAAATTCCCCAAAATATTACTTCTTGTAAAAATAATGAGTATAACTAATCACGCTATGCCTGTTCTAGGCCCAAATTATCTTTTGTTTGACGATATTGCATGATATACGTGCCAGAATTATTACATTTTCAAAAGTAACACTTTCTATATAGCAGTATTGTGTAGTATTTCAATCCCCTCTGAGATCCGTTAGAAAACTATAATGAAATAACTTATACTCTGATAAAATAAATCCCCCCTGTACAGAAAATAAATGAGTATGTACAAAATATAAAATGTATATTTATTTACCTAACTGCGTAGGATTTTATGATGGTAATGACGAATTGGGAGCAACAACACTCTCTTCTACAGGCAGTCCTCGAGGAAGGAAACGGCGTACTTTGTTCCAGAACACACTGCACGTGGCAAGTTACAACCAAAAATTTTGACTCCCAGGCAAAAATCCATCCAATCCAGTCAAGTAATTCCCTACAGCAACCTAGTAACTATGACACTTTTTATCGCCCGAAATAAGTGTAATCCCCTTCAGGGTGAATTAAAAATTCTTAAACTTTTTATCAGACATACGCACTACCTCCTAGGAAGGTTTGCCGAAGAAAGAAAACGAAATCAAGCCAAAAACGACTATCTAGTTCGTAAAATTCAATGTTAAAAAGCTCGATAAACTCGAACCACAGGCCCGTTACACACTGTCCTGTAATCCTACGCAAAATACTCCCGCCGGTTGTCACCAAATTTACTAACATCTGAAATTTGCAATGAAACGTACCTAAGACTCTATGATATTATGCATTGCTGGTAGGACAAAGAAATCAAACGATAAATTCATCATTGACAATGATCAAACAACCAACAACCAAATCATTCTGAACGGCGGCCATTTAAGACTCTTGACATCAAAGCTATTCAACGCACAAATATCAATTGAACAGCCGGTTTTTCTTGCTGAAACATGTGCGACCAAATTCGAGCGACGTTGCCAAGTTAGAGAACAGACGCATTTAATAACATATCCTGACTGCGTATTTTTAAAACGAAAGCAAAAAACAGTCGCTTAATCTCAAAACAAGGGCAGCATATCATTTCATTATGTATTTTCCTGTTGGCTTGAATCGTAACCACGTCAAAATCACACGGCAACCGCTTTGCCAATTAAACGTCTGGCAATGTCCCAAGAATAACCATTTCATTAAACGTTCCGAAGTGCATTAGATTACATTCGTCCGTAGGCAACCAACAATTCTTTTAAGGTATATTACCGCCGAAAAAGGAAATTATTCGCAAGGTAAATGATTTAGTTGAAGTGCACTGCTATATACTTAAATGTTTTCTTGATAGCGATGTAGAATACGATACGATCTAGTGACTGGAAATTACTTATATAACTAACTTGTTTCAGTTTATTCCTCTAACAGCTCGATAAAGGCACTAGTCGTTCGACAATCATGCAAGATTAAGGGTGGCTTAACTGACTTTATTTGACCTCTGTTACATGGTTCTCATGCTAAAATGACATCTAACAACACGTTTGCAAAATAATTGCGATTTGCAGCGGTCTGATTTTGCTGCCAATAATTGTAAGCTTGCTGTTTCCTGTCTACGGCTCCTTCGAATCTTCTGCCGAACCATGGCTTTCCTTTTGATGGTAACTTTATGGAATCTGAGATGTATGCTTCCATTCCTGAGGCGATTACTTGCGTAATCTCTTCGCAATAGACTGTCGGGTCGTCAGTGCCAAAGCAGACGTCGAGTTAAGGTAAATCCAGGTAGAACTCTCTTAGATCCTTTCAGTTTGCACAATTGTAATTCCAGATTTTACGAGGCAATGGTGGATCCCTCTGTAGGATTGGCAGTTCACAAACCGTTGTAATGAATTTGTGGTCGGAAGTACCTAATGGAGGACCAACTGTAATTGTGTACTGGTCGGGATTTGTGGTCAGAAAAGATCCAGGAGTGCGGCAAATTCACCCTTCTCTGAGATCCGAGTTAGTTCGTCTACAAGTTAAGTAAGCCCGCATCTGATATCAAATGCTTCAGCTTCTCTACCTTCGTTGTCGGTGTTGTAGTGTTTGAGCCAGTTGGTGTTATGGGCATTGAAATCTTCCAGAACGATAATTTCTGAATTGGGATGGTCGACCTATATTGAATCAAAAGTGGTAGCTAGTGTTGTAAAAAAGCTTTGGTAGGCTCTATCGCTAGGTGGGCGATAGAGACAGCATATGAACTTTGTTAATCCCTTGGCAGTGAACTTGAGCCACCTGATGTCAAGGTTGTTCGGTTCGAGTGTTTCCGCTCGGTGACACGATAGGCCGCTTCAGATAAAAAGGCATATTGCGAACTTATCTACCGAACATATCCTATCTGTTTCATTTATTATCATTAATACTAGTGAAGTAATCAGTAAGGATAATTTAATTGCATCATTTTGATTTATTTTTGTTTTGAATTGATTTATCTTCGGATTTAATTTTTTGTATTATTCTTTCCCTTTTATTGGCCAATTTCTGGCGTCTGTTCTATTATATTTATTTTTTGTGAGCGAAACCTTAGCGAAAACCAGTCTCATATTACAACTTGGGGATTTTCTGACTTTTGCTGTCTGCAAGTTGGTAGCGCATTTAAATAAGTAACACTCCCTACTCTCCGGTATTTGGGCTAATGTCTAATTTGCCCTCTGATCTCTGGCCTAAGCATCTTTACTTGTAAATTTTTTCCATTTAGCTTGGCTCCCTCTCAGTTTCTTCCAAGGTGAAATTAAGCAAATATAATTAGAAAATAACAATGAGCGCGGCAATTTTGGCTAAGATTCCCTTAAATTCTGGGGCCATAAGATTAACTATTTTCAGTAAAAAGATAAATAATCCTCGTTTATGGTCGTGAAAATTATTTTTGTTTTTGGAACCAGAGATATTTGCTATATGAACCGAGTCTTTCTCGCGAACATAACCAACTTTTCCAGGCGAGATGCCTCAAAAATTCCAAGTAGAAAAACTATATTTGCGTCAGGCAAAAATATCCTTAAATTATAGTTTTAATCCCGGCAGCTTTACGCTTCAATAAATACATTAGCTGCTTATATTACATCTTATATCGATATCGTTTTTCTGGCATCTTAGCCTTAGCATAGAATATATCGACCAAAGTGAAAGCAATCTCAATCTAATAATTGACTTTTCTTATAAATAAGTAATGAAAATATTTTCTAAGAGGAACTAACCCAAACTAACTAGTTTTATTATATTAGGTCTCCATCTCGTGTGCAGAAATTATAAGCAACGCCATACCAAAGAAAGGCAACTTTTAGGAAAATCCATTTGGTAAGGCGTCGTGCACGGTGTTATTGATTTCATCCCTATGTCAGTTCTCTATATTCTCTGTAGGGGGCGAAATCTATTAATTTGATTGCGGCATATTTCAGCTTAACAATGTTGTTCAAAAATCTTTTTATTAAAGATGGCAAACCATTTTTTTTCCTTCAACCCTACATGTTCCTGGAATATCAAATAGTTTTCAAGATACTTTGTTTTTTGGTATATCAATTTACCATGAATACCACGTCAAGATACTCAAATTTTGCGTGAAGAAAAGCTACAGTTTATGCTAAGATTACTAAGTCAACATACGAGACAGAATTGTATATAATATATAAACGGTTATTTTATAATTGTATTGAGCCTATTCGCATGTGGTTTATTTTGAGTTTTAAAAAGTAATTTATAATTTCAGACATTTACATGCTGAAATATCATGTGATAGCTATCTATGTAAGTAAATACGTAAATACGGCAAAATAAATGTCATGGAACAACCCATGTTGAATACTAGGAGGATGTGGGGTAAAGTGGAGCACCTAAGACAGAATAATTTGCAAAACATAGGTCAAGGAAACAATCCGTATTCAGATACTATGTTGATACTAGATATTTATCATTATAATAAACAAAAACATAGAAACCAACACTCTAATTATTTTTTTAATGATTTTCAATTTTCCATTTTGCCCCAGTATGGGGTAAACTGGAAAACCTTGTGGAGTAGAGTGAAACATAAATATTTAAGTCGGCATCATCGTAAAGCAAAATAATAAAATCATACTTTTCCATGCATAAGATTTTCATAAATTCTGATTCGACCAGGTGTCACTGAAATCTTCGCAAATTAGGCCCGAAACGCGAATTGGTGACTTACAATTGAATTCAATCGCCTGATAAATTTCAAACTCTGGAATAAGTTAAAACCTAAACACTTAATTTCGTTTAAGTAAATGTCAGAATTTTATATGGGGCGAAAATCTGCATTATGGCGACAAATTATTGGGTTATTGCATTGCCAGGAGTATTCCCGAGAGTTTCCCCATATATTTGCAAAATCTAAACCGAAACAGACTGGTTAAGGAGCGTTTCCAACTCTCTACAAAAGCCACTGCTAGTATAAAAGAGCTAGAAACCAGCACTTAAACTTTGTCAATGGCTATTTTATGCTAACCTTTTAGTAGTCAACAATAAGTTCCTTAACAAATACCTACCTCTAAAACAAGTAGATATGCTTGAACGCATAGATAAATAGAGAGATCGATAGATATATGGGGTCTAAGGGTAATGATGTGTCTTATCTAGCCTCTTTGCCATATACTTACTCGTACCTCCAAGACCGGCGGACTCTTGCACACTTGCAACTTTCATGAGATCGGACCTATCCGAGTGGATAGAATGGAAGCAGGGCTAATGCTAGAAGGAGAAGCTGCGACTAAATGCACGAGGAACAGGAAAAGAAAATGACGGTGCAGGATCCTGGATGCCCAGGACCGGTTCAGGTTGCGTGCGACTTTTCATCGGCGGAATACCAGGTCGAAGGGAGCAAAAATCTACTGGTCTAAAGGCAAATGACTCGTTCAGATGGCGTTATTCCACCAAGACAAAGTGCCCTGTCGTTGCCGGAGATCGGTCGAGTGGAAAATGTTTCTGCAGAAAAGAAATCGATTAAGCGTAAAAGGACAGATGAGACATTTGTAAGAGACTCAAACAAAGGCGGTGATAGTAGAATATCCATAAGAAGCATTCTAAAGGGAACGTTACTCAGCTAAAAACCCTTGAAAAAGTTCTGAAGGAGGCCTATAATCTGAAAAAGTATACTGAAATATGCAGCAAAATATCTTTATATATAGAGAAGCTTAATCATTCGCGAAGACGAAATACAGATATAGAGGAATCCTCAAATATGAGCTGGACGCAGATGGTATGAAATTTGATGCACAGGAACGGAGACGACAAAATCTATAAAGGGAATATACATATGAATGCTTCCAGGAAGTCACCGAAGAAGAGTCGGCCAGTGGAGTTTTTGGCAACCCCGTATAACAGATGTCTCAAATCCCACCATATTTTAGTGAGCAGAGGGATTAGGTAATTTCCATGTAATAGCGGCAAATACGAGATCACTAGATAGGTCTTTCTTAACCAGAGAGGTGGAAAGAGGTAAACGACAGGAGTGACCGACTTCTTATGGATTCTCTAGCGCGGTAGCAAAAATACACAATGTTGTACACCCAGAAATGGAGGAGGTTGGAGGAGTATTGACAGAGCGAATGCTACTTTACTCTTTCGCGAATACCTAAATCACTCTGGATACGTACCACCAGGACCGGTACGATAATCAACGTAGTAAGAGCCTGAGAACGGATGAAGAGCATCCGGAGACACCAGCAGAATCAGGGAAAGCGCCGATGTGCCCAAGGCAAGACACATTGATTGTCCGTTTACGAAATATGAACTCTGCCGATTTTCTCAAGACTATCAAAGATGCGGTTAATCCCATAGAGATCAGGCTGAAAAATTCAGGGAGCAAGGAAACAAAAAGCAATTAACTACTACTGACGGTTCTAAATGGAATTGATAAGACCTTCATCTTAGGAAAGCAGATAATATATAAATTCCCACATGCCATGACGTCTATACTGATAGACAGGAACGACGACTTAAACAGGGAAGCGATTTCAGGCATTAAGCCAGCCTCTTCTCAGGTCACGGCACTATCACGAGCATACGGGAGAACTGAAAAATTACTGTTAATAGTGTTAATAGTTAGCAGTGGTAGATGCAGATTTATTTATACGAAACAAGACTATAAAGATTGATTGGGCTAGATGGATGTTTCAAGAGCGAAAGATGGAAAAGCGCTGGTTCAGATTCTGTAAGTAGGGGCACCACAAACGCAATTACGAGGGTCCGGATAGTGGCAATTACGCCTAAAATGCAGACAAGAACGGCCCAGTGCTAGAACAAGCTTTGCTGTGTGTTATATATGCAAGAGGGAGATCAGTCGCAAAAAAAAAATAGGAGAAAGTGCAGGCGCGAGTCACCAGCCTCTCAATCTGAATATGAAGCTAGAAAAACTATGGACTTAAGCCCATGTCGGTGGTTGGGAGATGTTGGAAGGCGAGTTCTTAAGGGGCTACCTCATCTTTGAGCTCGCATTTGCGGCATGGGGTAGAGTAATTTTTCTATCTGAGGAAATTGATGAAAGGGGAAACGTGCAAAATCTGCACGCTATAATGAAGCAATGCCAGAGCGGTTTTCATTATAGCTTTGCTTAAAAGGAAAATATAATTTGGTCTGTAAGCTGACTTCTAGAAAAACTGAATTCGACAACGCCAAACCACCAGACTGAAGTGTCTTTAGAAGATTCGATGTGCTCCTTCGAAAAAAGGAAAACAAGATATATAGATAAATAGATATATAGCTGGTACCAGGAGACAACCGGTGTATTGGTAGTATGTCTCCGAGGAAAGTGCCACAGGCTAAGATGAGACCACACCAGAGTGGCAAAGCGGGAACCAGCAGAAGTGAAGCTATATGGGAACCCTATAAAGTGTTGGAAAAGACTCAAATAATGGATCCAGCGCGCCAAGAAAAGCTATTGGAAAGCACTATGTGATAAAATCGACCGTGATATATGGGGTGATGGATATAAAATTGTTACGCAAAGTATACTGGGATACTCCCCTAATTCCAATCACTCCTTTAACGAGATAAAAGAGGTGGACACCTATCTATTTCCTGAGCATCATGATGTAATTTTTAATTTGATAATAGATAATTTTTAAATTTCACGCTAGGTGAATTAAGAACTTGCAGCAAGTTCAATACCAACACAGCCCCGGAACCAGCAAGAATACCCTCGGAAATAATGGCAGCAAACCAACCAGAATTTGTACTGGCCTCATATAGTGAACTGGCACCTGAAAGCTAGAAACCAGCAAATTCCAAGGAAGAGAATACATATTTGCAAAACTCTTTCTTATTCAGACCAATATGCCTCTTGGACGTGAAGGAGTTATCTATATGACTAACTCCTAGTGGAAGACTTAGCAGCGAAGTAAAATGTACTGGTGAGCTATCCGCAATTTGGATTTTCTACCAATTGCGAGGGAAGCTGAAAACTTTTCACTAGCTACTTCCTGACGCAGGCGCTATCTAGTCATGGATATTACATGAAGTGCCTATTTGAACGAAGGATATCAGAAGTCAGCAACCCCTTTTATTATACACTGCTCTAATGCCGAGATGGGAGGGTGACTGAATAACCTGACCAGTTGCATGCTGCAAAGGGAGAAAAAAAGATGCTTACATAGGGACATAATAGAAACCAAAGAGAAAAAAAAGAGAGATGTTAGATACTGATCAGTCTATGTTTGCGCAATTTTAATGTCACGAAGCCCCTCTCGCATCGAAGTAATGCGAACACGATTACAGTGTCAGAGAACATCTAGTTCTCTGACAGTGTGGGGAATGGTTTAATCGGTCGGGTCGGTACTTCCTGAACTGCAATATACCAGCCGACACCCTCGGACACAGAATAACGCTGCGGCCCAGGTCTGGAAGTCTGGTGAGTAGATTTCTAATTGCTTTAAAAAAATGATCGATAAATAAATTATATTTTATTTATTCTATAGCTGAATGAGACGTCGCCGTCGGTTACAATATACCGCAACTAACTCAAACCTAATATGACATGATGTGTATGATGTGTGGGAACGAATAAGAAACTCTTCGATATAAAAACATCTGTAAAAGAAATTTTTTAAAGCCTATTGCACAAAAAGTTACGATACTTTCAGGTATACGATTAAAAGAAATTATTAGGGAATTGGCCGTTCCTGTACACGGTGATCATTTATAATGTCCCCCCTCTTAACTTTTTTGTTTTGTCATATACCTAAATGTAATAGTTTTCGACATATTCGCATTTTAACTAAGCGGTTACATTCAAAAATAAAATAAATATTCTAGATTCCAGTTCTTAGATGGTCGTGAATTAGGCAACTACAATACGAGACCACTACTTATTTATGATCTTTTCGATAAAAACATATCAATGATCTTATTTTTCGGTGAGAAAGAAACAGAATCGAAAATAATGTTTAAATTTAACATCTAGAACAGCAATACAAAAAATCATGTAGTTTTTACAAATTAAATTGCTCAACTGGGTCCCCGTTTTCTTCAATACATCTGATATACGTTCTTCGTAACCTTTCTAGTGTGGTGGTGATAGATTTGGTATAATCTTCATCTAGAATTCATATTTATGTTCTGACAAGTTCTTTTAAATGTTCAGTATTTTCAATGGTATTTGCATTCTCTCGATTTTTTAGCGTTCCCCATAAAAATGCATCCAACGGCGTCAAGTCAGGGCTGTTAGGTGGCCACATTATTGGTGAATCCTTTCCAATCCATTCATTGAACCATAGATATTGTGATCTACTAAAATGCATAAGCTACTAAATAAATATCACCCTGTCCTAAGTTTGAACTTGAACTTTGAAATTGTTATATAAAAATTAAAGGCAAACTATAAACAACGCGAGCAATCAACGGGAGCGATTATGAACCTTAAGCGAGCAATGGTCATCACTTTTTATAATATAAATAAGCTACCGATCCTTCAGTTCGGCAGGCTTTTGTCTCACCTAAAACCAGCTCCTAGGTTAGCTATACAGCTGTCTCAGGTTCTATCCGCTCCTAGGTTAGCTAGATAGCTGCCTTTAGCTTCTACTTCTTTATTCCTGACCCAAACCTAGTACCGGTTAGCCACACGCAGCATAACCGCAGTAGTAAAAGTCAAATCGATGATAAGTTTGACAGAGTTCTGAGAGAGGTTAATAACCCAAACTATGTAAATAGTTAAAAAGTTTAGTGAAATATTCTAGTGCTCTTAAATTAAACTCAACATAACACTTAAGAAAATCCATATTTATAAGACAGTGACCAAAGACCTATAAACAATTAAAAAACCATACCTCAAATCGAGAAAGCATGCGCGCCTTAGTAATCTGGTATAATAGAATTTTATTACATTTCTGACCAATAGACATTGTTAAAGATTTATCATTAAGGCTATGACAAATAGACATTGTTATTATTATAACTAAAGTGCTTCCTTTATCATCTCTTCTCACCCGTCGTAAATCAGTTCCGAATCTTCTGACCTACACCCCTGCACGCTAAACAAGGCGTGTCATCACGGATAAAAACATACAGTGGCAGATTGAGGGAAGCGTTAAGTTTAACCAATAGACCTCATCATTGTACTATTTGTGACACGACTCTTCTCTGAGACGTTGTCATTATTTTCATTCGTAACAATATGTTTTAACAGCTACTATACTGTGAGGTGAAACGCCATCTTGTTGGAAGACGATGTTTCTCTCTTGTTCCAACGAAAGCTCAGCAAAATATTCATCTAGTTCTTGCTGGAGAAAATTCAAATAACCATTTACGTTTAAAGTAGCGTTGAAGAAATGTGGGCCAATTATTTTGTTGATTAAAATAGCACACCACACATTGACAATTTGGCGACCTTGAAATTAAAATTCCCTGTAGTAGTGGGGATTTACTGTGGCCCAGTGTCTTTTATTTTTCCTGTTTATCATGCCACTAGTTGCAAAAGATGACTCGAGGGTCCAAAATACATTTTGCAAATAACTATTATTTAAATTTATTTTCTCCAATAACTTGGCGTTGTCTCGGCGTTAATTTTGTCGTGGGCCTAATTTTGAAAGCTTTATATCCTGTTTTGTTAAGAGTGTTTTGAATCCTCCCATAAGAAGTATTTTTGGAATCATCATGCTCTTCTTTTAAACTTTTCGATATTCTTCTTCTGTTTGGATTTTCTTCAGCTTTTAGTAGTATATATTTAAATCACTATTTTCATCTCTTCCCGTTGTCCTCTTCTTTCTCGCTAGACTGGACGTTTGTTGAAACTTTTCATAGATACGATGAAATGTTTTTCTACCTGGAACATGCATCCTGGGGCTAATTCTACGGAGTGTTATTTGAGCCAATTTAACACTATTATTTGTTTTAAATACATATTTCTAAAATTAACTGTTTTTCCCGTTACGAATACGGCATTTTTATCGAAAAATTTGTATTTACTAAATTTGTAACTGTCAGTAAAAATTAAAGTTTTTATTTCATGGGGACCGCCTAATTCACGGCCACCTAAAACTGGAATCTAGAATCTTTATTTTTGAATATAACCGCTTAGCTAAAATGCGAATATATATTCAGAATTCTTAGGAGATCCCGGCCGAAAATTTAACAATATTCATTTAAAAATATATAACTCTAACCTGCCACTCATTTCTGCAGCACCTTGTATATATATAAATGTATTCTCCAAATAGCTTACATTATTCTGAACAACTTTTGTATTTAACAGTTAAGACAGGCGGACATTATAAATGATAAATTTTCAAATAAATCTGTGTTCTTACCAGGTGGCTATGGTGTCATATGTGTCGACAATAATAACACACAAAATAATTCATTTTTCTAGTTCTACTTCTTGATTTTTGAATTTCAACAAGAAGGAAATCTTTTTCTTTTATTCTGCAAGGTTAAATTTTCAGTAGATTGGGGTTCTAAAAAAGATCCACGATGTTTTGAATACCCATTGAGTATGAAGAATCATCGCAAATTTTATCAAAAGATTACTCAAAAGTTGTAATCTTATCATATTTTTTGACATTTTTCTACTATTCACTCACAGTATAAAGTTAGTATAAGGTAGTCTGGTTAGAAAACTTAAAAGATTCTCAAAATATTATAAAATAAAAAACTCATTTGGCCCTAAACAAGTGTAGAAATACATGAACTAAATTAGGAGGACCCTACATGTTTTTAGTAATTTGTTTTACATGTGTTTGAAATAAAATTACTGTATTATTTTATTAGATTTTAATAAAAGGTAACATTTCGAAAAATTTTATTAAAAAAAATATTTTAGGGAAAATTTTTTTGACGAAGTTTAAAACTGCGCATAAAACCTTGTTTGTACCATGTCTGAAAAGCGTTATTACAAAAGTAGCTTCCAGCATTTTATAATCAAATGCCTCCAGCTAAAATGTGTTTCCGCACTCGTTAGATAAATAAGTCTTGCATTCACCATTTGTCAAGAATGTCTTGTTGTTTAAATTTAGATTATAAAGTAACTTTTAACTTTCCAGGCTTTGCACTTTTGCTAAATATATCTATATTTCGCAGTCTTTACGTTGAAAAGGATAAGCACTAGAGGTGTGGCAAAACCGATCCTATTCCATTCTTACCGGTGGAACTTTTCGCTATAAAATGGTTGGTGTTTTTATTAATGGTGATTTCAATTATTACTATGTTGATGCACTCGGTATCCTTTATTGCATTGCAAAAGCTCAAAATACGTATATAATTAAGTTCGATACTGGCGAGGATCATAGTGACCTAAACCAATACAAATTATTTATAGCAGGAGAGACCGGGGTTGGTTAGTGCACGGGTTAGTCGGCGGATCATAAATTTTAGTAATCTCCGGAAATCTTGCCAACGCTATAGGCTTCTTGCTTAATCCTAAAAATTAACTGCCATTAACGGAGTTTCGTTAGTCAATCGTTTACTACAACAAGAACAGTATCCATTTTTCGCTTATTCTAATAAACATTAGAGTGTAATATTATATTGGATATCTCAGAACTAATTGTTAATAAAGTTCAAAAGTTTAATTATTTGTGACTTTTTATCCAAATTTAATAATTAGTGAGTTGCCGTGAGAATGAAAACTTTAAAAGACCATAATATAAAAGGCAACCTCGAGGCAGATTTGCTCGGAAACGTTGGGGCGGGCAACCTGCCCCATTACGTTAAGATGTCCAATATGGATATATTTTTGTTATCTTGTAAGGATACCTAATGATAACCTACCAAAGAAAAGCTCAAAGACGAATAACAGCTAAAGATATAATGGTCAAAGCTGCCAAAGATGTTTTAATATATATATATATAT